>CAJHQP010005250.1:0-47613 GCA_905132765.1 Moricandia arvensis | reverse complement strand
GGAGATACAAATGTGGATTGAGTAATGAAGCGCAGAGGTGGTACTCATGCTTAAGTTCCAATAAAGTGGCTCGGTTCCTTAGCCTATGTCATAGTAAATACGCCTTATCCAACATGTTGAATCAGCTGGCAGCTGATTGAAATTGGATTTCATCCCAAAGTGTGCAAGTCCAGCTAACGCCATCTAGTTTTGCAAGATAACCAAAAATGGCTACTGATGAATACTAGAAGATCGCTGAGTGAAGCGTTGACAGTAATGGAACAGTTCGCTGGTATGATCAAGACTTCAAATTAATGCCTCCAAGTCATCCATTTTTGCTTCTGGTCCGAACAGCCACTTACTTAATCAACCTGCGACTGAGATAGGTCTAAAGGTTGATACTTTGCTATACGATACCTAAGCATGCCTTTGACATCTAAGGTTTGGAGTAAAACTGATTATGACCATTAAACTGGTCAGTTTGCATAAAAAGTTTCTGTCCTGGACATACATAGCTCTATTTGCAGCACAATTACAGCTTATCAAAACGGTTATCACTGACACTGTTAACTTCTGGAACTCTGCTTTTCGGACTACCTACCAGGCTGTCTTGATACCATTGAGAGCATGTGCAATGCTTCTTATGGTCTGGATCGCCAACAGTTACGCATAAAGCAAGGTGCTTGGGAAGGTGTTGTTATCCTATGGAGGAGGGCTGGTTTTACCGGAAGGCTTAGGGATACTCTCGTGTATTGCGCTGAGGCCTTATTTGGCTACTTTACACTCAGACAGTTCCTTCTGGTGCTTGGACTAAGGAGTATTTATATGGTGAGTTTGATTGCAAAATTGCTGTCACATATCGAAATACTAATAGTCACATCACGAAGATAGTAGTAACGAAACTAGATAACTTAATAATTAATATATATATATATATGCACCAACCTAACCTATTACCTCGAATATCAGCTAAATAGAAGAAGACTCACAGTTAAAGATATCCCTCCAAGACCACGGTGGTTGCTCACCACAACATTCCATCCTTGCTTTGCCAGCCTGAAGGCACATGTTTGATATACTGTTGAAAAAGAATAAAAAAAAGGGTTTCAAAGTAACCAAAAGGAAAGAAACGAGAACAGTACAAAATGCAGAAAGGAGTGATAAAAGGAAACATAACTGCAGCAGTAGAATCACTAGTGAGCCCTGGGACTACAATAGCAATTGGCGTCCTATCATTTCCTGAACTAGAGCCGTTGACCACCTGAGAGACGCCCTCAATGACTATGCAGAACACATTAAAAGAAATTGATTAAGGCAGCCAGTAGAAAAAAAAGAAAGAGCTAAGAGGTAATAAAATCTGAAACAGCACAATGTATAATACAAACCATCAGAATGCATTAACCAGTCCAAAGCAATTGTGCCACCATCTGTGCTTGAAAGAGATTTCTGACAATAAGAGAGATGATCATGTAACAAGATCTGAACAAGCAAAAGCGATGTCTTCAGACAAACTCACTCACCGCTTATAGCCGAAAGTACGTGAGTTTCCGAAAAGGCTAAGAAAGGCCTGTTTGGAAGATGAGGGCTTGAAAGCCAAATGGTGGGAAAGTAACCTGCAAACTTCGAAATATACATAAGAAAGAGCGAATCTTTATGAAAGATTGGATGATTACCGTCCGTGAAGGAGACGACACTTGGAGACGATAAACTGGCAGAAGTCGGAGTTGGGATTGAAGGTGAGAGAGATAGGATCTGCTCTGGGAATATGAATTTCGAGGAACAGGTAGAGGAAGAGTAAGATTGCCATGAAGAGGAAGAAGAGATAGTGAGAGAATGGGATGAGAGAGAGTGATTTGAAGAGGAGGAGGTAAGGAGAGACCATTCCTCCTCTGTGATTGTACAATTCATTGTGGTAATCAAAAGCGATGACCCTTTTTTCTTATGCTGCAGAAAAGTGGGAGATCTGATTTTACACCCAATGAGATGAGTGGAGGAGAAACGAACGACTTTGTTTGAACAAATGCTTCATGTTCTTAACCGGAAAAAAAAATCTCATATACTGATTTTTCAGATATGAATTAAATAAAAACTTTATTTAATAAGAAAATTAGTAAAAGACTACAAAACCGAAAAAAAAAATCATAATTATAAGTAGGCATGGCATTGCGGATATTGGTTCGGTTCGGATATTTCGGGTATTAGGTAGTTTGGTAGGAGGCTAGATGATCCATTTACTATTTGACTTATTTTTGGTTCGGTTCGGTTTGGTTCAGATAGTAAAACTAAGAACCGAGAAGTACCTGGGAAAACTCGGTTTTCATTTGGTTATGTTTCTAGTTTGGTTAGTTTGGGTAGTTCTGGTTATATCAAATATTTTAGGTAAAATATTGAATAATTAAGACAATTCAGATAAAAAAAAATTAGATAATTCATATTACTTTGGATATCTAGATAAAAATATCTAGATGTTTTCGAATATTATTGAGTAGTTCGAATACTTTATAATAATTTAGTTTTCTTCAACTATTTCTGATTACTTTCAATAGATTGTTAAATTATAAATACATATTGAGTTATGTTATATGTATATAATTAATATTTTATATATCTGGGTATCTGTTCAGTTCTCGGTTCGGTTTGGGTTCGGTTCAGTTATTTCAGATATAGAAATATAGAAACTATTCGGATATTTGATGGTTCTGGTTTGGCTCCGGATTCGGGTATTTCAGTTCGCTTCCGGTTATTTTACCCTGGCATAATTATAAGCTTACCAAGGACATTTTGTGGATCATCCAGACTCGACCCATAAAATTCGGATCTCTCTCTCCAAAACTTCCGAAAAAATAGTAAAACTTGATGTAACTATAAATTTGTTGTAACTGTAAAACTTAGTAAAATTTCAACTAATTTAAATTGTATCTTTTATAATCTCACTTTTACTTTTGTAATAATTCATTATGTTCTTTTTTAGACACATGTGTTTTTATTAATACATTTATTGAAGTTAAAATAAACAAAGATTAGTTTATACAGAAAAACTAGAGAAATTTACATAATGTAAAATGTATCTTACAGAAATTTAGTAAAAGTAGATAAAAATTACATGTCATAAACACACAACTAATCTCCAATTTGTCAGTCACGAGCAGTTAAATGAATTTGATTGCAGAAGTCCCAAGCTGCACATTGTTAGAAACAACGATCGAATCCCTACTATGTTCTTGATCCATCTATGGAGACTACAAACACTAGTTTTATTATTCTAGAGCACCAACAATTATATGACACATTGGGATCTGTTCTTTCCAATAGAGACATAAACATCTCAGGTTTATCGTAACCCTAATAGAATGAGAGTGCCCAACTAGTGATCATGTTATACATTCGATCCACATATTCACGAGTAAAACCAGGAAAGTTGTGAACCAATCCTTTATCATCAATGCTAAATGTTAAGCTCAATATACCATCTACATATCTGGCCAACAATCATCCTCTCTCACCAGCAAGATGCTTTTTTTTCATCCTTCACCAAGTAAGTGGAAGATGAAGAACTCATACATACCTCGCAAGTAGATGACCTCTGGATTATTCAAATGGTAGCCCTAATCCTGAATGTTCTAATAGCATTAACCTCATCTATCTAATCATTCATGAAAATGAGATTTGCAGATCTGTAAAGTAATCTCCTCTCCCAATTGCATTGAACCCGGTGAAAGCAACTCTTGAACTACCAAATTCTCCGACACTGCTTGTTGCTACGTTGGAGAGAATCTTACCTAACCACAAGTAGTAATTTCTCCATTTAAGTGTGATTTGATGGACGTCTTGGAAAAACACAAGTAGTAACTACAACAGTCGCCAAAAAAAATCATCATGATATTTGAATAGTATAACTTTAAACTACTTGGTAAAACTTTAATTGATTAAGATTGTATAACTATGTAGAATTAAGTGAAAATTTAATTGATGTTGATTGTAAGACTTTGTTCAACTTAGTAAAACTTAGATTAAACTATAATGTAAGGAAGAAATAAAATAAAACGGTTATTAGTCGGAGAAGAAATGAAATGGTAATTATAAGGTTAATTTAATTGGAGAATGTAGTAAACCTTTGAATTTAATGATTTTTTTTGTGCTTTTCAATTTAATTGTGATTTGATGAACAACCGCAAGTACTAATTACAACAGTCCTCTTGGAGATAATTATCATTAACCTTGACTCTCTCTCTTTTGGCTGTAATGATATTAAATTTAAATCTCACTAAAGCATCTCCTTCTCAAAACTCCTCCTTTTCTCCCACTAACATTTCTCTACAAAAATCACCAAAAAGAAAAGCAAACACTACTCATCATATTTCAAATATGGCACAATACAATATGTTTGGCGAAGTTATATATAACGAGAAGATCACGGCATGGCGTTTCAGAGTGAAGATACTCAGGATCCACGCGTTATATTTCCATGTTACCGATAGTGGACCCAACTGGATTTATATCCTAGCAAATGAAGATGTAAGTGTAAAAAAATCATCTCTCAAGTATCTAATAACATGCAACAATGCAAATTAAAAAAATTGATACTTAAACTTTATTTATGAAGGGAGCCAAGATGAAGATGACCATTAATGGAGCAACTTTAGAGAGATTTAGAGGCCTAGAGAAACAAGAGGGAAAGTGGGTGAAAATCTTTCGGGTAGAAGTTGATCGTGCCTTTCCAGGTTTCAAAGCAACAAAGTCTAAATTCAGACTAACTGCTACGTGGTATACTCAAGTCCACATCATCGATCATCGATCCTCTTAACAATTTGCATTATATGGAATTATGACCCCCTTCGCTGCATTTCCGACAGGCACCCAAACCGGGCTACGATCTGTAGCTTCTATGTGACTACCCATTCACGGCCTCTTTGGCTCAATAATGCATTGTACGTCCTCCGATTCCATAGTCACTTATGCCTCGACTTGGCATGACTCAATTCTACCAGATACCATATTCCCCAATCACACATCCCCACACGACCACACCCGTTCCCGGTGTCACTCCCACACAATATTCTTTGACCTTACGATTCACTAAGTTTCATTCATCAATTCATACAACCGATTAATCCTTTAACAACCTAACAGATCTATTTGCCTTTATCACATCAACACAAATCAAATCTTCGAAAGTTTGGACATCATGAGAAGAGTTCACGGCCGGATCCTCACTTTAGCTTGCTTGTCCGCATAGATCTAGATCTAGAGAAGATAAAAGAGATGGTCAACACCAAGAGATATGTGTTCTCCAACACAAGAGAAAGAAGAGAAGAGGTTTAGATTTCAGATATGTCATTCCCAATGACAAAAGAAGGATATGGTTCTAGTCGTACCTTAAATCAGATCGAAGGTGGTTACACACAAAGGAATCGAGGGACAGCGACTTGGAGCTCGGGTTCCGGCGGCTAGGCTTCGCAGTGGAGGGACCGCAGTGGTCAGCGACTCAGCGATGGTCCGGAAACTCGTCGTCGGCAACATATCTCGGGAGAAACATGACTTCATTTGCTGTCTCTATTCTGTATTTAACCTAAGGAGATTGTCTCTTATATAGAAAATAAGAGGGAATAAATTTAGAAAATTTCCCTTTTAAACCTCCAGCACTGCACTTTCTTCTTGGACTGGACCTAAAATCTCACATGTATCTCTCTCTTTTAAGTAGAACTAGGTGTTTGCCCGCAATTTTGCAGGTAGTTATACTATATAAAAATGTATATTATGTTTATATTGTTATAGTTTTTGAATACTGATTAGAAATTTAAAATTTTAATTACAAATAGTTGGATAATTAAAAAATTCAGTATATATTTTTAAAAAATCAGTGAGATTTAAAATAATTAAACAATATAAACCTTAGTCATTAAAAATCTTTCTCTTACAGAAAAGTAATATTATAATTAATTTAGAGAATTGGTTGTAGAATTATTTTATATTTTATTTTAACACGTGAATAACCGAAAATACTCTAGCTTTAAAAAAAAGTGTCTTTTTTGTATAGCTCAAATAGGACCAGTATAATGAGAGGCTTTTATCATGAAGATCTTTTTTAAATGTTTTAGTGTGGGCTTTAAAAACCTTAAATTTTTTAATAACTTCTTACCTAAAAAACTAATTCTTTTATAAAAGGGCTGATTGATGTCATTAATCAAAGACTTGAGAGTATGGAATTGGGCAACTTATTGCTGGATATCAGACATTGGATGAGTAAACTACCCTTGTGTTCAATAGGTTTTACTTATAGAGAGAAGAATCAAGCAGCTGATGCTCTGTCGAAGAAGTCTAACGGTTATGGTAGTTCTAATCGATTTATATTCCTCCTGACTGGTTAATTAAGTTCTTGTATTTTCCATTTACCGTTTAAATAATAATATTCTATGTTAGAAGGAAAAAAAAATACATAACCATCAAATTTATTTCTATAAAAAATTTATAAAAATGTTAAAGTATTTTATTTAATTATATATAAATAATTGATAAAAAATAAATTGATAAAAATATAGATATTATTTCTCTAATTTTTACATTTATTTATCATAAATCATTATTTTTAATATTACTTGTGTTATTTGGTAACTTTTATTAATTAATTCAAGATTTACCTTTTATTTTTAAAAGTTAACTAATAGAAGTTATTTTTATTTAGTGTTTAACATAAAACTCGAATGAGTTAAGCAAAAAAATCTTCCTTAAATTATCTCCGATCATCACACTCTTTTATCAAACACTAATTCCTCGGAATTTTTTCTTTACTAAAACTAAGCATAGATTAGATATCTTTTAAAAGTATTATTTTCATTTATTTTAAATTACTCTAATCATACATATTTTAATTAAATCTGATTAACTAAATATATATAAAAGAAAAACTAATATTTAAAATTTTAAATAACGCAATGTCATTATTTTAGGCATATATACTTAATATTAATGTGAAATTCAATATTAAATCAAAATAATTTTTTTTATTTGTATAAAATTTGTTGATTTTTATTATCTTACATTTAAATTTTTTATTATACCGAAAATACATCTCACTATAACGAATGAGTGAGTTTAATTAAGATTATTAGGTTTAGATTAATTATTTTTCTAAAATCTATGATTTAGTGTATTCACTAGTGATATAAATATATTAAAAATTTTATTTTTTATGTAGTATCATATGTATTTATATGTATATTATATACTTATATAACGTAATCTATGATATTTATTTTTTTATAAATAATTTATGTTAATTCATTTACATTTAAGATGTTTAATTGTTATTTGAAAACATAAATTATATTAGGTAATTTTAGAGAGTTTCTTTTAAATTTTTAATTAAATAAATAAAAATGAAAAATCATCAACCAATCAAATTATAACCAAAATCACTAAAAATGAAAAATCATCAACCAACTCAAGAGGATAGTAAAATGCTAATTACTATTGCAGATGAACTGAATAAACGGGTAAGAGTCAATGCACTTTTATAATCAAATGGATAGCATAATCCAACATTAGTAGAACTTGTTGACGAAAATGTTTGATATCACAAAATGGCATCACAAAGTAATACCTTTGAAAGACAATTTTGGGAAAGATTTGATGATCGTTAATAGCAACAATATGCATCCAAACTCTTTGACAGAACGAGCATCATACTAATACAAAACAAATGAACATAGAAACAAGCATCACAGTAATGTTTGCTAACACTGTGGTTATGGTATATAGTGGTTGTCTAGTCTCCTCACTGATTTTACACATAAATCCAACTGAAAGGTTTGACAGGACTTTTCAGGCAGGAGGGAAGTATTTGTGGAGATTGAAAGGAAGAGCATAGAACTCTTCGGTTCTCGGGTCACCCTTGAAAGTCCAGAATCTGTCCCACCAATGTTTACCTCGGTCTTTCCTGATCGAACCATCTTTCTTGTGAAGCGTTGTGTCCAACAAGTAAGCCACACATCCTCCCACAAAGGCCTTGGACGAGAAGGGAACATTGACCATGTCATTAAACCATCTTGCTCCTGTGTGAACTGGACCATAGCCTTTAATGGCTGTGTGCTCATTGAAATACTGTGGAATAGATAGGCCTAGGAAGATTGAGAATCCCAAAATAAACAACGACCTGAAGCTATTCAGGTTGCAGTACTGTAGCAAACTTAGTCCTCCAGCACCTGACCAACCGTTTTTTGTGTATTAAACATGAGATATAGAAATAACCGAAAGGTAAACCGGATTTGCTCGCCCTACTATATCGTTTACTTCTGCTGCTTATACACAATACTTACCTACATACGCGAAGAAGAGACAGAACAAGGCAGCAACTATCGGAGCAGGTATTGATGCAAACACTGCCCCAAACTTCCCTGTATTAGATGAATATATATATGAAAATCAAATTAACGCCTTACTACTTCAATTGTTGACAGATTTTAGAAAAAGAACCAAGCTTACCAAGAATTGAGAAGAATATCATAAAGCCTGCAGATATTTGGACAACCTCCTGCTACCGACTTTTGTAAGTGCTAGAAGACCCGCATTCTCGCTGCCACACATTAGAAAACAAAACACACAGATATCATTTAATATCAACTCATGCATGTCTTAGGTTTAAAAGGTAATGAAGTCTTACACAGAAACTGAAGAGCCTATGCCTGTTCCGAACAACCCTGAGATCAAATTGCAACTCCCTAAACCAATAGTTACATAGTTGAGACACAAAAAGGTTAGATAAGTGGCCACTTGCTTGCTTTGACCTGAGAAAGATAATGAAGTGAGAATTTTACCTGCCAACCAACACCGCGGCTGATAACAGAAGGTGGAGGCATTGTGGCACTAGCATATCTTGAGACGGCAATAAAAAGCGCCTGTTGACTGTTTTTTTCCCGTTGATAAACAAATTAAACAAAAGAAAATAAGACTGGATTAAAACAAAGAGCAAGAAAAATTCAATGTTGAATATATGAGAATTGTGTAATGGAGTGTAACAAACCTCAACAAGAGCAACAAAAGAAGCCATCATCATGGCGAAAGCTTCACCGGCATCAAATAATGGTGATCCCCATTGGAACGGCCATGGAACTCTTATCCTACACGATTAAGATAAGAATAAAGAGGTAAGCCACACTTGAGCATCAGTCATTAAAGAAGATGACTTTCTTGTAAGATATCAATTGGCGTTTGCAACCCCTAAGAACTTTAATGTACAATGTCCAAGCCATATTCTGTATCATTACCATGGAGCAGCACCTATGAGCCCAGCACGATCAGTTCGGCAGCTTCTTTGAGTATCTGTTTTGTCACCATTATAGGCACCACCAATTGTAAGAAAGAACGCATAAAGCCATACTATTGCCACCGAAAATATGACTGCATAGCGAGCGAACACATGTTTTCCTCCTTTTATAACATGTGACATGTACTGCAAAAAAGTATGACCTAGACAATAAGAATATATATGAACAATAATTTATGATGTGATATTGCTGAAAGTTATGACTCTGTAACTTCGATTACATGTGATATAAGTATCAGAATGATAAGCCCCGGCAGCCCAATCTCGATGCACTTAGCAACCTGGCCGGAAATAACACAACAAATACTTTCAGATAATTTATTTATATTTATATTTTGTGGTTCCATTTACAGAGCAAGTTGACTTACACCGGGAAAGCCCAACTCGTACAGGCCGAAACCAACTAGCCCAACTAGAGGAGCAGCAGAAAGAGGACTTAAGAACCTGGACATAACAGAACTTCGATAGCATATCCTTGAACAACACAGCAAAACAAGATTTTGAGTCTAATGTAAGCTCAAAAACTAACCTTACAACATTACGCCAAGGCCACTGAAGCCAAGGATAATTTGAAGAGTTGAAGCAACAATTAGAGCACCTTGTGTTGCTCGAATGATCCTCGTGAAGCGCTGATAATGCATCAAAAGCTATATCAAGGCAAGCTAATAAAAAAACACACAATAGAATAGGGAACAAGTGTGAGCTACGAACATCAACTGGATCAGCAACGTCGTTGAATCTCCCCGAAAGCATGATTGAGATTGTAACTGGTACAAATGTATAAGATGCTCCAATAACAGCAGGCAATCTAGTTCCAAACACTGTTTGGAGCAGCGTGTTTATTCCTGCTACAAAGAGTATCGTCTGAATCAGCTTCGCCTTCTCTTCCTGCAAGAATCATACACAGAGAGCAATAAAAAGAGGATAATCTCCATAACTGTTGTTTTCAAGAAAAAGAGACTTACATTTCTACCTCCCATCTGTGGAACAAGAGCCGATGGAATGAGAACGGTTGTTCCAAGCATTACAAGGTAGTGTTGAAACCCAAGCAGAATTGCTTCAGCTACAAACATAAGAGAACAAACCCTCAATCTCACTAATATCAAATAACCTCATTTTTCAAACAAGGACTACTAGAGCAAAAAAAAAAAAAACAATTACCAAATTAGAAACATGTCATTAAAATCTAATCCGTTAAAAAATGGGTCATTAAGTTTATTCTCCTATGTTAACAAAGAATGATCCTCAAAACAGCTAGAACATTCTAAAGGTAATAAGAACAATTCTTAAAGAAGAAAAAGTAAAGAATCTAATCCTCACTTTGCAACAAAAAGAAAAAAAAAAGCAGAGCAACTTTCAGAAAAGAAAACAGAAGAATCTAATCAATCAACAAAGTCTCCTACGGATATACGGAGAAGGTCTGAAGAAGAAACAATCTAGAAGATGCAAAGAAAAACAAAACTAACGCCATGGAGGAGGGCTTGTGATGCAATAAGAGATATCTGGTAGCTGTTCTTTTGGAGGATGCGGTTGTGGCTCAGACGCTTTAGGTGCCGGAGCTGACATCTTTTTAAGCTCTGCAACAAAATAAAAAACAAAACAAAACTTTCACATAACTGAAACCCAAAGCCCAAAAGTAGCAAAAGTCACGATGTTTGAGCTCAAGGCGAAACGGAAAACAAGAATCCAGGAAAAAAAAGAAGTCGTTTTGAGCTAAACCCACATCACAAAACTACTCAATAAGAGAGAGAGAGAGAGAGAGAGAGAGAGAGAGAGAGAGAGAGAGAGAGAGATTTTACGTAATTGTTGCCAAAAGAGTTTCTCGAAAAGTTGTGATGAGGAGAAGAAAGACTGGAGAGTTCGAGAGCAGACAAGAGGAAGCTTGAGGAAGGAGTGAAGAGAGAGAGACAGGTGTTCTCTGCTCAGTCTCCGTTACTTGTGCACCGACTGACGTAAGCACGAAAACAACCTCCTACCTGTCTTACTCTTAATTAATGTCATTAGAATTTTTGAGAATGAATGAATGAATACTTAATTATTTTGTTGGCAATGAATGATAGATGTGTCGTCGTTGCAGCGCTATTATAACAACCGCGTCAACTGTAAAACCAAAAACACGATGTTAGTATCGGTACTTAGGCCTGTTAAATCTGGGCCATATAAGTCGGACCCATATAATAACTCGCCCATTTGTGTCTGTTTAAGCTCGTCTACATTCAAGTCTGATGGGCTCAGCGAACTTTTACGTGGCAGTTTGCTTTAGGAGGTGATTTGGAGCTGATGTAACAAGACAACGGTTGACATTTTTTTTTTCCATCTATTTCATTCTTTTCAGTCTCTTTGATTCATTAAAAGAGAGTACATTTTAAGTCTAAACATGTGTCTACATATCATCATACACGTGCATGAAGATTAAATCACTGAAGCAATGTGGTATGAAATGAACATGTAAACAAAACAATTCAGTCCCACCATGGAAAGCTCTATGATTTTGAACCACCGTCCCGATCTATCTTTTCCACCGCAAAGCTTCAAATGCATGTACTCCTTAATCTCTTCCTCTCACCAAAACCGTTACTTAAAATCGAATTCTTTTCATCACGGTTATTAACTCAGAGAAAAGCTCGAATGATTTGAAGAAGACTCTTCGCCGAACCATCCATTAGATGCCAACTCTACTAGATCTCCCTTAGATCAGCCAATAGAATATCAACATCGCCGCATCTTTCATGACTAGGATACTTCACTCTAGGAGCATTCAATCAAAACCATTAAAGAGAAAGCTTTACTCTTTCTAAGGAAAGATATAGTGCTTGACCAGAGAAGAGAAATAATATGATTGAAGTTAAACTGGATTAAAAGATTTGCAAAAGAGGAGATTTTTGAACAATCAGATTTTATTCACCGAACTCAAAAAAAAGGGATAAAAGATAGGCTTTAAGACAGCTCTCATTTGAGTTCATAACACAACAAAATCAGACAAGCCGAAGAGCATATCCTCATCTAGAAAGGTTAATCAGACAAGCTGAAAGCAACATCTAATCAACATTCATAAACAAAAAATGATCACCTCTCCTCATCTCTGTAAAAGATTCTAGAGAGAGAAGAAATACTCCATCTATTTCATTTATAAAACGAATAAGAGAAGTTTTTAAAAGACCCAAATGAAAAAAATTCAAAAATTACAGAAATATGATATGTCACAAACACACAACTGTTGGAGATAAAATTCAAGACGAAAAATATGTGGCTAGGCAATCATGAAATCGGAACACTGGCCCTTGTTTGTCTGCCATTTTAAACTTGCCATCAATAATCAAGACCGACAATAAACTCTAGAGCAGAAACTTGATTCACATCACTTTGAGAGGTTATTCCGAGAAACAAATCCAACTGACCATTAACATACACCTTCATATCACCATATTCTCGCCTCCGACTATCACAATTGCCTGACCCATCATCCACCTCCTTGGTCTTTTACCAAAAGGCTCATATTATAGGGCTGTTGGGAGATTTACTCCCGATCAGAGTGGATAGTGCTTGAGTAGTGTTGGCTTGGCTTTAAACAAATCACCAGGTGGGCTTTTTCATAAATGTGCTTGAAACGCATGAGCAGAAGACGTGAGAGATATGGGCCGAAGTCGCGATAGGCCCATTCACCTAAAAGCCTCGGGATTTAGATCCGAGTCAATAGAGTCATTGGCTTCATCACTTTTTGCATAAAAACTTGCAACAAGAGAGAAGAGAATAACATAGCCAGAGAGAGAAGCTGAAGATCAAGCTCGACAAAAAAGTGTTCAAGCTACTTATCTTTGTTCTTATCTCGTGTTTGTAATCCGATACGCCTTGTCTTAACAGAGACTATAATAGGTTTGATTCCGGTCTCTTGAATGCCATAAAGTTTGGTGTGGTGTATCTCTCTCTCGATAGTGAATCTTTGGGAAGACAGTCTCCCACGAGAAGTAGCGGTCGCTGGTCGTGAACTCGTTAAATCAATTGTGTTCATAGCATAGGACGAACCTTAGTTGCATTGATTGAGTTTAATCATATTATCAATACTCAACAAGTGGTATCAAAGCACTGGTAATATGATTGAACAAGGAGGAGGTGCAAAAGTATCACAATATACAAGATTGTGATTCGATTGATCAAGATTCAGTAAAGAGATTCACATCGATCAACCTCAAGATCGAGAGGCGATGGAGCCTAGTCAAGGAAGGTTCGAGATGGATAAGTTAGATGGAAAGGGAGATTTTGGTATGTGGACGTACAAGCTTTTGGGACAGCTAGATATTCAAGGTTTAGCTTCAGTTCTTTCTGAAGAAGCTACACTATGAAAAGATCAAGGCAAACATGAAGAAGATTCTCCTGTTATTGATCCATTGAAATTGGCTAAAGATACTCGGGTCAAGAATCTCTTAGGAACATTTCACAGTGACGTGATATTGAGGAAAGTCATGCATGAACCTACTGTTTATGAGATGAGGAAAGCACTAGAACATGACTATCAAACCAAGACCTTGCCTAACAGAATAAACCTAAAGCAACAGTTCGCAGGCCAAAAAAAATGTAGGAGAGCAAGAACATCAAGGAGAACATGGATGGTTTTCTCAAACTAGTTGGTGATCTAGCTAGCCTTAATATCAATGTTAGCGATGAGGATCAATCAATCAAGCTACTTACAAGTCTTCCACCTGAATATGAGGTTATTGTTCACATATTGAAGTATGGTACTGGAAACGAAACTCTCATGATGAGAGAAGTTACAACATCCGCTTACTCTCTAGATATTGAGTTGAGATAGAAGTTTTTTTTGAACAAAGGCAGAGAAAATTCTGAGGGACTATATGTGGATTCAAGAGGAAGATCAAATAAGAGGTTTGGTATATGCAACAACCGTTCTGGACAAGGTAGATCGAAACTGAGAGATAACATATCAAATTATTGGCCAAGATTCAACAAGGAGCACAATATTGGTTGCTTTATTTGTGGAAAATATTGATTTCCCACAAAGGTACAATAAACAACAACAAACTACAGACTTAGCCAATGTAGTGTCGGAGACTAAGCAGCCTTTGTTCCTAACAGTGAGCACTCATGATTCGAAGCAGGAGTGGGCACTAGATTCGGGTTGTTCATTTCCTATTACACCATAGAGGGATGTATTGTTTGTCTTCAGGAAAGTAGACGGTGGAAATGTTTAGCTAATAACAATCAGTGTGATGTTAAAGGAACTGACAAGATAATGATCAAAAATTCAGATGGCAAGAATATAATACTCACGGAAGTCAGATACATATTGTCATTGAGCAGAAACCTGATTTCTTATGGCATGTTAGAGAAAGCAGATTGTACTTACAAAGGAGGGGATTTCAAAATCGTCTTCTACAAATATGGTGAAGGTTATCTTTAAAAGCTATCAGGAAGGACTATATTATCTTCAAGGCACCGTGTCTAGAGGTGAAGTAAATCTTGGAAAGGTAAGCAGAACATGACAGACTTATTGCATTCAAGGTTGTGCGTATGAGTCTCACTAGTATGAATGTGCTAGTCAAAAAAGGGTTACTTGCGGATTAAGTAAGTCGAAGGATTGGAGTTTTGTGACAGTTGTGCTCTAGGTAAATCTCATAAAAAAGTTTTCAAAAGGCTAAACATACTACTAAGGGTATATTGGACTGTTGGACTATGTTCATTCAGATCTCTTGGGTTCTCCTTCAACACCCGAGAGCCTTGGAGGCTGCAAATACTCTGTGAGTTTGTAGATAACTACTCCAAGAAAGTTTGGGTATCTTTCCTCAAGACTAAAGATGAGGTGTTTGATAGATTCATAGAATGGAAGTTAGAGGTTGAGAATCAAACATGAAGGAAACTAAAGTGCTTAAAAACTGACAATAGCCAAGAATTCTGCAACTATAAGTTTGACCAACATTGTAAGGATTCATGAGTTAAGAGGCATCACACATGTACCTACACGCCACATAATAATGGGGTTATGAGAGAATGAATGAAACTGGTATGGATAAAGTGAGAAGCATGTTGGCAGAAAATGGGCTAGATCTAGAGTTTTGGGCTGAAGCCACATCTACGGCAGTCTATTTGATCAATCAGACCCCAAGGTCAAGTATATAATTTGAAATTCTAGAAGAATTGTGGTCAATAAGGAAGGTGAACCTATTTCATCTACGGAAGTTTGGGTGTTCTGTGTATCGTTTGGAGTAAAAGGCTATAGGGTGTGGATTCATGATGAAAGAAAGTGTTACCACTAGTAAGAATGTTGTCTTTCATGAAGCAGAATCCATATCGTTCTCCAAAAAGTTCTCTACATCCACATTTTCATCACTTGATTAAAAGTATCTATACCATTGGGATATTTGGAGTTAGACGTAAGATGAGTAAGTCTGAGATCCAAAGAATGCACATGAGAGGCTAAGCTTAATATATGTCCTTCAAGCTTGTTGTGGTTCATATCCACTGTTGTATCCTAGAACCAGTAATCTGGTTCAATATCTTTAATAAAAAATAATTAAAGAGTAGTCGGGGCCTAAGGTTTCATTTATTGAAGTGTTAGAGTGTTTAATCTAAAAGAAAGAGATCACAAAGATTAAAAGATGAACTCGTCGTCAATGCCTGATTCTCTCTCTCTCGATGCCTTCCTCCCCCTCCCCCTTTTTCTTCTTCATTGAATGTTCATATATATATAGATTCTACTTCCTCTCTTTCCTCCTCGTTGAAGGTGTGTCAGAGATTTGGTTCGGTGATCATCATCACACTATTTATGAGCATCTCGAGGTGGTTGAACCTTGGTTGCGTATGGCGATGAGCGCCACCTATCCCCTAGCTCAATGTTTGTCATGTCTTTTCTTACTTGCTGCGGGGATTTCTTCTGCTGGGTGCACCGCCCTAATGATCTTGGGCCGTTCTCAATATGCCCAACTCGCGAATGGGCCGTAGGCCCATCCTCCAACATTAGCCCCTCCAAGTCCGGCGGCGTGAGTGTGCATCGAGGGTAATCATTGTTTTTGGAGCGATTTGGGGTCTGGGACACGCATCGTGCACATGTATTTCTATGTGTGGTTTTTCCTTCTCGTGGGATGCGCTTTTCTGGCTCCCTAATCAGTCTTTGTTTACTTGTGTAAGGCATTCAATCACATCGATAGGCTCTGAGTTACTCTACTCGCCACCCTTGTCTTTTAGTCTTCTCTGTGACTATTAATTGCTTTGCTTTGGTTTGTGGATCCGTCTTCTTCTCTATCGGATCAAAGGTAGTTTTCTTCATCCTTCTATTTGTCTGGTTTATTGTTCTAGGGACTTCTTTCCACCTCCTCGGTCTTCCTACTTTGAGTTTCACTTCAGTATTCTCCCTTGTTTCTTTTCTGATGGATGATTTCCTCGAATCGTTAGTTCGTTCTCTTGAGATGGAAATATAGATAGTTCCCTTCTTTCGCTGGCGTTTGATGCCCTGGTTTTCGAACCTAGAAGGGGGGCCAACCCTTGGCTCCTCCTTCTTCCGGTGTTGGTGGCGACGGTTCTTATGATGAGTCATAATCGAGAAGAGACCATCATGGAGGACTCGTTGACAAGTGGGAGTGAACCCGTCTGCCCTTCTTCCTTAAGTGATGATTTTATGGGAAGGCCTAAGCCAGGATTTGTTCTTTTCCCTAGGAAATCGAGATGAGGGTTCCAACTCTGGAGGAGAGACCGTGGTTGTCTCCTCCGGGATGGGTCTGTTTGTACGACTTCTCTTTTTCCCAGTCGTGATTGTGGTTTCCAGTTCCTCATATTCTTACTTCCTATGCTCAAGCGGGGACATTGATATCTCACAACTGTCTCCGGTTGCGATTTGCAACATGGTAACGACACTCGTTCTCGGTGCGGAGGCTGGTGTGGAGACTGATATTGGATTCTTTAACACAATATCTCAGATCAACATGATCTCTTACGAGACATTTTCCGTTAGCATCAAGGCGTGTTGTGGTCTTTTGACGGGGCCTCATCTGACGAAGGCCAATGAGTGGCAACACAGATACTTCTTTGTGCGAGTTGGCCCATCCTCTGTTTCTGATCTCTCCGTTGTTATCATGACCGAGTGGAATTCTTCTCCCAGTAGTTATTTTGCCTAAGAGTCGTGTGTTTCTTTTTTGACCGTTTCGCCTCCTTTTTTTTTCAGGGGCCTATCAGAAGTATAAGAATTTTCTGCAGTGGGTGCTCGAACTTCTTGATCAGATAAAGAGCCTCGGGAAACTGAGCTGGGCTGACCTCAGAGTAGAAAGGATTCGTCGAAGCGTCCCTTGGATTAGCTCTGGTAATCTTTTTTCAAGTGTCCTTGACTATGTGCGCATGTATATTCGTATTATTATATATATATTTTTAAAAATTTTTGACCATTTTTTTCTCTTTCTCGCCTCCTCATCTTTGAAGCTTGATGGGGGGGGGGGGGTGTAACTCGAGTTCATCTGAGGCTGTGGGCTCGTCGAGGAAGCAGAAAGTCAAATCAACGAAGAAGATGGGCAAAGTTAGGAGAATCATTCCTAAGTACTCTGATATCATCAAGGGATATGTATCAAAGCTTTCCTCGATGGATCCTAAACCGTCTGCGGTTCCCTCAGGTTCTCCTCTTTTGCTTTCAGATCGGGCGCCCGTCGATACTCCTACCGTGGATCCGCCTTAGTTGGTGTCTCCGGAGTTCTTGAGGAACCCTCTACCCCCGTCCCTGTCAAGAAGACTATTGAGGTGGGAGGCGGTGATCTCAGCCAGACTCTTTCACATGTCTCTTCTCCTTCTCAGGTCGCGGCGTTGTCATCAACTGCCCTCAAGGGTTCTCTTTGCGTTGGCTTGTGGGCTATAAATGAGTCTGCCTAGGAAACTGGTTCCGGTGGTTTTTTCTTCTCGGGAGAGGGCTTCAGGAAGAGGAGAAAACTGTCTAATCTCCATGCTTGGTCATATCGGTACTAGGGTGTTGACTTGTTTTTGATGGAACCGAAAGAGTGTGCCAAGCTATTTCGTTATCTTCACCATCCTCTAAGTTCTATTTTGCTTCCCGAGGATTTCATCCATTCGCAGTCTTATGCCAAATGGACTTCGTAAGAGACTCATGTAGTTATATATATATATATACATATATATATACATATTTTGAGCTTGTTTTGCTGACTTTGTGCCCTTTCGTGTCTTTTAGTCGAAGGCTCACACAAAGCGGCTCGTTGGTTTATACGATCGTGAGTGTAGGCAGATCTGAGAGAAGCTTGAGGCGATCGTCACTCCTTGGCTGAGGAGAGAGGGTTTTCGTTCTTTCCTTGTCCCTGGAGCGTTTGGAGGGGATCTCGAGGGGCTTGGAATCAAAGAATCAGGGTTTGAAGGCTGAGGTTGATCGTCTAAGGGGGTCAGTGCTCGAGTGTGCTTCTCGTGAGGAGAGGTTGTTGGCCCAGAGAGCGTCTTTAGAGGCCGAGGTGTTTTGCCTGATGGATTCTCAGCAAAGTTTGGTGGAGTTGGAAAGGGAACATGTCGAGGCGGAGGTGTCAGCTCGTTATGGGGGCATTTGTTAGTAAGGTGGAGGCGTATATGAAGGATCATGACTCTATTATTCCTTCCGTTATGGCATAAAATCAGAGAGTTGGTGATGAGGCCATCAAACCAGTAGCTGAACCGGAGGTCGACCCAATGCCCTACTCAACCAGCCATGGCACCAACAAGGATATGTGTTCAGTCAAAACGGCATATCTCACCAACGAAAAAGAATTTGTTATGAAACCAATTTTCATGACTTATAAATTCAAAAAGGAGTCAATATCAATTAGAATAATTGCAAAATATACTAGGACCAGGAAGATATGAATTATAAAAACCGGAGGTTCTCAAGACCGTCCATTTGCGAGTATCCGGGTTTAGAAGTTGTTTCAAGCCCAATGAAGAAGCATTCCAACCCAAAAAAAATCAGGGAATTCAATATGGATCTCTTATATTTTAAACAAGCCAAAAATGAGGATCAATGGCCATGGCATTATGAAATTATGATCAAATCTCCAAAACCGGTCAAACCAATTCTACACTTGCCTCAATTGAAAGCTAACCGGTTCAATCAGCTTCAAACCAGACATTGGAGAATATGATATCAATATATACACTCAGGAAGTTCATCCAACAATCCATAAGAGGAAGACAAGTCTGTTCTATGTAACAGCAACCATAGGATCAGGAGGATCCTCATTAACATCTACTTGCCTTATTTAGAGATTCGTGCATTCAAACTCCAACAGCTCTTTTTATTTGAGTTTATGCACGACGTCAGCACCTTCCAAGCCATCCAGAATATCCCAAGGAAGCTCTCTTATCCCCTTGAACCTTCCAGATTCAAAGTAACTCAAGCCAAGACAAAATCCCAAAGATATCTCTCCAACGACTATATTTTCATCATGATCAGCTCCATTGTAGCCTTTTTGTTTATTATTTCTTTCCTTTCTTCCCATATGACCATTTGGTCTCTGTCTAAGTTCGTGCTCTATATAAGCAAACCCATTTGTGCATTTTAGATCCACCTTTCAATCAATAAAAATAGTATGCAAGGCATTTTCTTTTAAAAGAGTATTCTTTAAGTGTTCTTTAGATTCTAAGTTGTGAGAAGCATTAGAATTCTACTGATCTCTTGGTTCATAGTTCCTTGTGTGATTCAGGAGCCTGGATACCACATACTGATAGAGTGAATCAGCACCCACAGATTGAGAGAGTCAATCGCCATCAATCCATCACCATCACCGATCATCTTCTATCTCTATCCATCCATCATTCAATCCTTTGTCATTTTAGTTTATGTTCTTATTTTGATCATTCATAAACTTACTGATCTTCCTCTGTTTCAGGTTAGCTCGGACGTTAAAGGACAGTAGTTCATCAATCAACCTTTTCCATCTCCATCGATTTCTCGACCCTCGTCATTTCATCGACCATCTCACCACCCTAGCTTTCGGGGATTGTATCAGTCAGGGTCGTCGAGTGTCTCCAAGATGTATATTGAAGAGGGAATTCATGTTCCCATGGAGAAGCTGATCGAGAATGAACATGCTTTGGTGGTTCGTCCGACTGCTTTAATTCAGTTGGATGTGCATGAGTTGAACCATAGTAATCTCGCGGCCTTTACTGCTAGCGGTGATTGGGACGGGATGGCGGGCTGAATCTCCCATGCGTCTTTACATAAAACGTCTGTTGTTTTCTCCCTTCTTTCTTTTCACTTTTTGTGTGGATTTATCTAAGAATGCTGATGGCGTTTTGTTTCAGGGTTACGTCCTGTCTTGGTTGTAATTGTGGATTTTTAGATGTTTATTGATCTTCTCTCTTTATGTGTCTTTTTAGAGGTATTCTAACCTTGTTGTCTTTTTTTTAAAGGCATGTTGAGCCCCGAGAGTAGTTTTTGGTGCTACGCTCATTGGTTTTTGGATGTGGTGTCGGTCCTGTGGAAATAATAAGTAAGAAATGTAGAATTTTAGTGGTCGTTTTGCGACTTATACTATTTTTGTTGTTTTTTCGTTCATAGGGCAGGACTTGTCCTGGCTTATCCCCTTTAGGTAGGGGAGAGTTAAATGTGCGGGCTGGCCCGGATTAGCATCTATCCGATCGCTTACCTTTGCGAGACTGGCCTCGGCTTTGTCGTTGGGTTGGGGTTTTCGGCATGTTACCGAAAACGTGTTTCTTTCTGCAAGGAGCGGGACTTTGCCTGGATTATCCTCTATAAGGTGGGATCGAAGTAAATGTGCGATCAGACCTGGATTATCATCTCTCTGACCACCGACCTGTGTGAGATTGGCCTCGACTTCGTCGGTCGGATCAGGGTTTCTAGGCCCATCACCAAGAACGCTTTTCTTTTGGCAAGGAGCGGGAAATGCCCTGGGAGGGGGAGGGGGATAGATGGCGGTCGTCTGTCCTTTCTTTATTACTGTGTCGCACGTCGTCTTTACCCTCATGTGGCTTTATTTCACCCTTTTGCTATTTCCTAAATAGGTAGTCCTGTAGGTGCTTGCATTCTGTAGTAGCGTGACCGCTCCATTTGTGGAATTCACAGTATCTTGTGGAGTTGTCGTCGTGAGACCATTTTTTATGTATCGGTGATCACTATGTGTCATTAATATGAAAGTTGAGTGCTTTCGATCTTCCTTCGTCTCGTTTGCGTTCGTTTCTGAGCAATGTATTTGCTCTCGATGTTCTTCTGTTGTTCTGTCTTTAAGTGCGGGTGCGATTGTTTTGACGAGCGCGTGCTTCTTAGCCATGGCCAGTCTATCTTCTTCCAGTTCCACGTACAAGTTTGACCTGTGTAATGCGTTTTCCAAAGTGAACGGCTTGTTTAGCGTGAGGTCTTCGCGTAGTTTTGACTCGTACCACAAAGAGTTTATCAGGGTCGTTATGGTTATTTTATCAGATACTTTGACGTGCGACACGTTCGATTTGAAGCGTCCGATGAATCTTCTGAGTGACTCGGTTCAGCTTTGAGACAATGTATAGAGGTCGGCTTATGACGCTCATTCTTCGATATACATCAGTACTTAAGGGAAAGTCGTGGATATGTGTTGGTGTCTATTGATCATACTTCCATGTGTGAAAAACCCGCTGAGGGGTTAAGCCGCCAAGGTTTTCCACGAATAATTGGCAATATCCTGCATCGTGTTCGTCGGACGAGAAATGGGCTCAACCCATCGCAATACTAAAGGTAATCGTGTATTGGCGAGGGTCTGACGTGCCGTCGTTCGTAGGGAACTTTATCTTTCCAGTGTGTCGTACTGGTTTATTGGATATTCTGTTCATGAATGGCAAGTTTTGGGTTTCCTCGGCGCACGCGATCTATTTCTGGCGCCGTGCTGGTTGCTTGATGCATTCGGTAGTTGATGTCTCTTAGCATTGCTTGTAGTCCTTGGATGACCCTGTCTCGTTCTTCCTCTTTGGGAAAATGGCGATCATAATGAGTGGGGGTGTGTCCCTGTCTCTGCGTTGGCGTCTTGGAGTCCCCGAAAATTTTCTTTGCAGCTTGGTGGGTCGTTTCGATGGGAAATGCGTCCGAGGTTTTGCGGCTCCATTTTTTCTTCTTCGTGTCGTTGTGTGGAATCGGTTTCTAGACTTAGGTCGTTGACCCTCGTATTTCCCTGCAGGTAAATTCATCTATTTTTCCACTAACGCGTGTAGCACGGCTAAGACGTCATTTTTCTGCAGGTTCATTTCTCGTTAGCAGCGAGTTTGGTTGTTTAGTCGGGGGAGTCGGTTCTCGCATGAATCACCATGCTTTTGTGGAGGTTGTTTGTTCTTGCCGTGGATGGTGTGGCAGTTGAGGCATTCCTGGTGCTCGAGAGTAAGGCGTCGACGGTGGCTGCAGTTGATGGCCATGTATTTCCAGTGGTCAGGACGTTTGGTTTGGATGCTTTTCCCTGATTCATTTGTGCCTTACGTCGTCATGCCTGGGTTTTCCGTTCGGTTTGGTTGGATGGAGGTTGTACTGTAGAGGATGTAGACATTTTTGAGGCTTAAGATGATACGGGTACTTTGTGCGTTGGAAACCTTAAGGCCCCACGGCGGACGCCAATTGTTTTATCCTAGAATCGGTAATATGATTAAAGATCTTTAATCAACAGTAATTAAGAATAATCTGGGCCTAATATTTTGTTTATTGAAGTGTAAGAGTATTTAATCAAAAAGAAAGAGATTACAAAGATTAAAAGAACTCGTCGTCAATGCCTAATTCTCTCTCCCCCCCCCCCCCTTCTTCTTCTTGGTCATTGAATTTTCACATATATAGATTCTACTTCCTCTCTTTCCTCCTTGTGGCAGGTGTGTCAGAGCGTTGTTCGGCGATCATCATCACGTTAGTGCTTGCGTAGCTCGAAGTGGTTGAACCTTGGTTGTGCATGGCGATGAGTGTGACATATCCCCCTAGATCACTGTTTGTCGTTTCCTTTCTTACCTGCTGCGGGGGTTTCTTCCACCGGTTGGACGCCCTAGTGTCCTTGGACCGTTCTTAATATGCCCAACTCGCGAATGGGCCGTAGGCCCATCCTCCAACATCCACCTTGTCGTTCAATGCTGAAAGATATTTTTTCCAGAGCATCAAATATTTGGATATTAGACTCTGGTATCTGCTTGAACACTCAAAGTTGCTATCAAGGGATGGAGGGATAGAAGAGATTTCTTGGACTTGGTTTTATCAGGTTCCTTGATTTGAGTAAAGCCCTTGTGAAGGTGTGTTATATTGTCCATTAGACTTGTTGTACTCATGACCTCGTATAGACTTCACCTTCTCCTAAATTTATTTAATCTCCCTGTGAGCCTTGATGTAGACATATTTTTGATCAAAGTTATTCACAAAGTGGACTGATTTTTTGTTGAAGTTGCATGAACTTGTCTAGCTTCTAATTGTAGGCCTTTGATTTATTTTCTTGTATAGTCATCATGAGCCTAAGTTGTCTATGTTAGACCGATCATATTGTTCTCCATAAGCTGAACCACTTTGTGCTAAGTTCTCAACTAGTAACATTCTATATTCTCTAGCTCATCCCAAGAAATAACCATTACTTACAGTGTCTTGCATCTCTCTAAACCTTTGGAGAACACCTCCGTATAATGTTCTCAAGAGGCTTTCCTTAAAGAGTTACCCATGGTAAGGGCATTGCATAGTATATCCTTTGAATCTTTCCCAAGCTTCTTTAAAGTTGTCAGTATCTTTTTGATGAAATCCTGAAATCTCACTCCTTAACTGAGCAGTTCTTGATGTGAGAATAAATTGGAAAGAAATGCTCGCTTGCAATCGTTCCAAGTGGCAATAGAACCTGGAGGTAGGTTATTCTCCCAAATATGAGATCTTTCTCCAAGTGAGAAAGGAAAAAATATTAGCTTAAAAGCGCATCTTCTGATATCCCATTGATCGTGACGGTTCCACAATATATGTCAGTTTCAAAGATGGCCCAGAGGATGGTTAATCGATAATCCATGATACTTGTTGATTTGTACCTTGGTGATCAAGCTATACTTGTTCGAAAAAGTTGTGTTTTCCACCGGAAGGGCTTGAATTCCCATTCCATTTCCATGTATATTAAGCTCGTTATAAGTACCAATGACTCTTGGACTCCTCAGTCGATGAACGGGTCTAAGGTGGGCAGCTCCTTGACAATGGCCTTCATTTACATTGCCTTGCTCTTGAGCTTGATTATGATTCTCCATTTGAAGTCTTAATATGTTCAAGTGAAGCAAACGCTCTTGCTCTCTTCTTACTCTAACCAATTCTCGTTCCAAACTTTGAAGTTCTTGATCTCTTTGAATATGATTTTTTTGTCCTCCACTTTGAAAGTTAATTCATATATTAAAGACAAATAAAGACGACGAGAGAAAGTTAATACCAAAATAGTAAAAAAAAACGTAGCCTCAAGCAATAACAAAATCTCAATGTCAAATCAATCTTATAATGGCAATGACGCCAAAACTTGATACAAATAAAGTTTACTACTCTATGAAATGGTACTACAAGAGGTATCAATCCAGTCTAGGGAGATCTTAATCAAAAAGAATACATGTGATCAAATTAATCTAAGCCAAATAAAAGTAGTTTAAAGTAACAATCAAATTAGTGAACTCAAATTTAATCAACAATTTAAGCAAAGAACAAGATTCAATCAAAGTTTGTTTAAAGGCAAAAATCATGGGATTAGACAATTGATTAAGGATGATATACTTCTAACTAAGGATGATAAATACAAACAACTAACATGTTTCTTCAACCTAAGACCACAAAGATGAGTTAATTCACTTCCATGAAAGATTACTCCTAAGGTATCTTGTCTTAACATCAACTCCCATTGGTTAATTACACTCAAGAAACATTAAAAACAAGTCCTTAATAAGCATAATGTTTCCCTAACATTAATTTTCATTGCCCAAGCAAGTAAAACACATAATGAGATTCATTCAAGAATTTCAACGAACACCTTTCGGGCATGAAAATACTTATGCTCTAGATTTTGATTAGCTAAGTCTAATTTAACAATAAACACATCTCATATGTAAGAAACAACTGTTAATCTAACATAAAGCATCCTTACTAATCCATCAATCATCCTAATCTACCTAACCCATGAATCTAATAAATGACTACTCACTAATATTCATGAAAATCCTTAAACCCATGTTAAGTCTTAAGCTAATCATGTTAATAAGCATGATAAACACTAAATAAAATGAAAGAATTTCTTAAAAATCAAAAGCTTCAAGCTTTTACAAGTTTTACAAGAGAAAATGAGATAGATTCATATTTTAGTTCTAAAACTATTTATAGTAGCTTAAAACTCAAACCGGATCGACCCAAAAACCTAGGTTACCCAAAAATAAAAGGATAAGATTTGGTTTGGGTGTCGACCGCAGATAGGTTTGGTCTGCGACCATGGTTCTCGGTTGGATATGCTCCAAATGGTGCCGCTCTAGTCGAATTTTGTAGACAGCCCTTATCAGCGGTTAGTGCCTATGATTCAACCACTCTAATCCGTCCTCTCTGCCCAAAATCAATGGATGACCTTCACCTGCAGTTGGTGTCTGCGGTTTGACCATTCTTTGCGGCGAGTCTACTATCTCACATTGTGTTTGTTTTGTTTACTTGTCACGAGTCTCATGCATTGCATTGTGTATACTTTATTAGTAAACAGAGTGAAAGCAAACATCTCTTAAAAAGCTTGTATGATTCAACACGTGATAATATACTTGAAACTTGTTGTGAGCTTCATAGTGGTTTGTTCTTGAAAGTAACTCCAAATTATTTGATGCATAATGAACTTCATTTTCTTGCATATGGGCATTTACATACTTTGATCATGGGTTCACATACACATATGGGTTATCTTATTCCATTTTACTACTCTTTGACAACCCAAATGGCATTCCCATACCTTTAGACCCAAGCCTTTACTTGAAACCATCATTATATTGCTTGAGTGAACCATTTGTGATAGCTTGACAAGTGCAAAATCTTGACATGTGAAAAATCTTGAGAGTATTGAAAACGACATTGGTTGATTCTCATTTTTTGCTAGCTTATATGACCTCATTTGAGCTATCATTTAGGAAGAAGAGTGGGTTGTTACACTTAAAATCTATTGATCTTTGGATTTGGAAAGAATTTGAGTGGAAATAATGAATAAAAAGTGCTTAAAGAAGAAAAGCAACTACGGATAAAGAAAATGAAAAGTGGAAAACAAAATCTCCAAGCATAATTAATAGAAACCCCTCTAAGTGTTGGAATTCATGAGTGTTTGTCTCATGTCAAGAGAGTATCCAGTTAACTTATAACTGAATCCTCTTCAACCATACAACATGAACTCACCATTCAAAGGAAGAGACAACCAACTGGTGGTTGACTCCTCTTAAACAGTCTATTATATAACCAAGAATCCTAGATAGTAAACTGGTTTTATGAAGCAGAAACTCTCTAGTATGAATCTAATCCTTGAGAAGTAACACAACACTTAGAGTTTGTGTACTTATATGAATGGGATTTAGAACCACTAAGCTAGAGTTTAAGACAATAGATAAAGAAGAGTTTAAAGTGAGTTTGACAAGTATTAGGCTGCCTTAAGAGAGAAAGAGCTAAGACAACCTCTAAACCATAATACTTAACTCCTTACATTGTGAATATTGTTTAGACACAAGCAAGAGAGAGAGAACCACGAGTTTAGAGAGAGAGAAATTTGTCTATTGATTCTGGTAAGTGATACAAGTGATGGTGAAGGTCTTTAAATAGACAATCACTTACAATAAACAATTACTAAAACAGAGAATTGCTAAACAACTAATATAATGGGGGAAATGGAAGTGTCCAGGAGGATATAGACAAGGGGATGCATGACCAGATGAGGAGAAAAAGATAGGAGAGAGGTTGGCACATCTTGCTTGAGTGAAGTGACAGGTCCAACTGCTTCTCCAAAGCAACCCATGTGACTTCTTCTTGTCTAATTCAAACCAGCCTCTCTAATTTAAATTCAAACAAGTTTCCTTGACTTCTCAGAGATTTCCAACGTCCATATTCAGTCTCCCAAACTCCTTTCTTGCCTTGCAAGGTAACTTAGGTAAAGATGGTAGCTTGTGGAGCAAGTCTGTACGGACATAACTAAATTGGCTTCTCTTGATGAAATCTCCTTTGATCATGAACTAACTCCTTTCCACTAGTTGTTATCTTCTTTATTTCAACACTCCCCCTCAAGTTTGACCATAGGAGATCCTTGGACAAGCTTGAAACTGAGAGTACTTGCCTCATTGAAAACCTAAGTATGAAAAATCTCTTTGGGATAAAAACCATACTAAGGGAAAAAGAGTACAAGCCTCTCAACCTAGGGATTGGCCAGTGGGTTTAGGAGTCTTATGATCAAGTTTAGGGACTCATAAACCCTGGATCATGGCCTTTCTTCAATGGTAAGTTAGGCGCCACACCCTTTCTTACTTCACACTCACCACACCTTTGAGCTTCTTCTTGTGGTTAGAGCTTATGTCCCCCTTTCTTCTGGCTTCTTGCCTTCATTATGGGTTGAGTCCAAGCCCGCCTTGTTCATGAGCTCAATAGATAACTGATTCAAGAGATACAAAACACATGTATCAATTCTCAAGAGATATATCTATCCACAAATATAATGAAACGAATTAGATTCTTCTCTTGCATAAGTTTCTGAAGAATGGACATTGGCTTCTCATTTTAACACCCCTCCTCAAGCTTGACCGATAATGAGAGTATGTGGTCAAGCTTGGAAGAAGAGATCCAATGATGATCACCAATGCCTTGAGACCACAACCTCTTGGCTTGAATTGTGGCATTTTCTCTTGAGTGTACTTCATGTCCACCCTCTTGGCATCAGGTAAGTCACTTCTGAGCAATCTCTCCACTGATCCAATCATCATCTATACCATTTTTGGAGTTAATGAACATAACAATGTCCAAAGGATTGTTGGGTAGTGGGCAATCTCCATGGTCAGGAATATGCATCTTGTGCAGACTCTGATAAACATGGACAGCCTATCAACAAACACTAAAACAAGCATCAGTAGATAACAAGAGATTAGATCATGGGGTTTTACCAAGTCTGATCTTTAAAACACATTTCACACAAGCAATGGACATATATCTTTATGATTCTATCCTAGCAACACTCTCTAAATCTTAATCAGCAAGACTAACAATTCAGGAAACAACACAATCAATTTTCCTAAGGACAAAAGCAAGACTATTCTTTCAGGACATCTTAACTTCAAGACAGTTTATCAACCTTAGGCAGATTCTAAACAAGATTGTGAGAATAGAGAATTAAGGAATCAAAGATTATAAGTAACCAGAGAATTAGTAAAGAATAGAGAATAATGTAACCAGAGTATTAATAGCTAGAAAATGGGAGAATGGTGGAGAATGAGTAACCTGAGAATAGAGAAGAGAGAATTTTCTCAAGAATTCTAATGGACAGAGTTTTGCTATGTTTTCTTGAGTTTTACGGAAGCATTAACAGCCAGGAGCATCCAATATTCATTAAGAGTTGGCGCTTTATTATCTGAAACACAATGGAGCATTGAACAATCAATTTATCCACTGATTTTAGACATGTGCCACTGGAATAACTCATGAACTGATGTTTCCAGGGCTTGCAACAAGAGAACCATCAGAATAACACATGAAACAAGTGTTTCCTGTGGCTTAGACAACAATGAAACCAATGGATCACAACAGTTTTTCCACTGGTCAAAGAGATGCTCCATTAACAAAAAGTTATTATCCAGTGGATAAAGCATAATAGTGAAGCATTTTCGAAATCTTTCTCTTCCTCAACCTTGACTCAAGATACTAACAAGTATTGAGCAAGCTTACACTATATATCAGAGTGGGAGAGAAATGATTTATTCAAAAAAAAAACAAAGAGAAAAGAGGTGAGTTTGATCCCAAAGAAGAGCAACAAAGCTCTGATACCAATGTTGGAATTCATGAGTGTTTGTCTCATGTCAGAGAGTATTCAGTTAACTTGTAACTGAATCCTCTTCAACCATACAACAGAAACTCACCATTCAAAGGAAGAGACAACCAACTAGTGGTTGAATCCTCTTAAACAATCTACTATATAACAAGAATCTAGACAGTAAACTGGTTTTATGAAGCAAAACTCTCTAGTATGAATCTAATCCTTGAGAAGTAATACAACACTTTTAGTTTTTGTACTTATATGAATGGGATTTAGAACCAGTACGATAGAGTTTAAGACAATAGATAAAGAAGAGTTTAGAGTGAGTTTGACAAGTATTAGGCTGCCTTAAGAGAGAAAGAGCTAAAGGCAACCTCTAAACCATAATATTTAACTCCTTACATTGTGAATATTGTTTAGACACAAGCAAGAGAGAGAGAGAACCACGAGTTTAGAGAGAGAGACAACTGTCCTATTGATTCTGGTCAAGGTGATACAAGTGATGGTGAATGTCTTTAAATAGACAATCACTTACAATAAACAATTACTACAGAGAATTGCTAAACAACTAAATATAATGGGGGAAATGGAGTTTCCAGGAGGAATATAGACAAGGGGAGGCATCGACCAGATGAGGAGAAAAGGACCGGAGAGAGGTTGGCACAGCCTGCTTGAGTGAAAGTGACAGGTCCAACTGCTTATCCAAAGCAACCCATGTGACTTCTTCTTGTCTAATTCAAACCAGCCTCTCTTATTTAATTCAAACAAGTTTCCTTGAATTCTCAGAGATTCCCAACGTCCATATTCAGTCTCCCAAACTCCTTTCTTGCCTTGCAAGGTAACTTAGGTCAAGATGGTAGCTTGTGGAGCAAGTCTGTACGGACATAACCAAATTGATTCTCTTGATGAACTCTCCTTGATCATGAACTAACTCCTTTCCACTGGTTGTTCTTTTCTTTATTCAAGACTAATAAATCAAAAGAAAAGAAAACATGGAAAGAGTGAGGAAAAGAAATAAAAAGAGTGAGTTAAGTGAAAGAAAAATAAGAGATCCCTAGTTAGTTACAAAAAAGAGAGTAAGTTCATTGGGTGAGTGAGAAAATAGTTTGAGCATTGCGTTTTTTGATGAAAGATAAAAATATTGACATCAAGAAAAAAGGTAGAGATTGAGTTTATTAAGAAAATGTAGAAAAATAAGAAACAATCATTGTATGCATGAATTGTTTCCTTTCTTAGCTAGATTTTGCATAATATCATTGCTCACATTCTTCGGTTAAAGTCACTCTAAGAAGATGCATTTACAATCCACACTTTTTCATCACTTGAAACCTCTTTACTTACCAAGCCAAATGATTGAGATCAAGTCTTCATTTCCAATATTTTATCTTATATGCTTGTTTAATAAATGCGAGGAATTAATTGAAAAGACTTGTTGGTGGATGAGTAAGTGACTTGTGTAGAGATATTAGATTTTGATAGGGCATGAGAAGATAAAGCATAATAAGAGAGATTGTTCATGTTATTTGCTATGTTTATATTAGGATATCATAATGAAGGCTACAAGTATTTTTTTTTTTTGGTTATGAGCTCCCATCTTCAAACCTCATCTTCTTCTTGTTCTTCAAAGTTTATTTGTGGACAAGTGAAGAGAAGTTTTGGAAGGGGGAGTTGATGTCTTGTCTTTTTACCTCTTTTTGGCACTCATTTTCATCATACTTATGCTCATTTAGATTGAATGTAGGAGTATATATTGCATTTATGTGGTTTCAGGTTATTGGGAGGTCCTAAGAAGTTGGAAGCGGTTCTATCGGCTTTGGAGCAGTTTTAAGCCATAAAATTTTCAAATATGTTTGGATTAAGGTTTTAAAAGACATCAGTTACAAGCTAATGGTGAGAACCTCCCAAGGATGTTGCACTCTAAGTTGGTGAGGAGATAAGCTTTGCATCCAAGAGACTGTGAAATCTCAATAGATCAAGGATGTTGATTGAATGGCACACAAAGGTTGCGGAAATTCCTTTGATTCACCAGTGGGATCGATTCTCTAGATATTACACACCAAAGAAATCGAAAGCTTGCTGGATATGAACACACCAACAAGGAATGGATAGAGAGATGGATTGAGAGACGCCACAAGATCTGTGAAAGGATCTATGATAAGTCTAGACCAGCCATGAACATAGATATGACACACGCATGGAACATGGAGTTCCAAAATTTACAAGGCATCACATCTTGAAAGAGAGAAACTTCTTTAATCTTTACTGAAAACAAAACTTATTTTTATTTCAATAGAGATTTACAACTTATTTATAGGAAACTAAACTTGCTCACAAGCTAGTTATTTATAGTCATAGGAAATCACAAAATAATGCATGGAGGAGAGAGAAGGCTTTCCATGCAATTTATTCTCCAATTTTCGTCACTCTTTTTAGACAGCAAGGAAACCACATGATTTTCGATCTCTTGGGCTTGGAACTTGATATAAAAATGGGCTGGACGTGTTAGCTAACATCATGGGCCAATTTCTGATGTCTTTCATGGCCATAACTTCATATACGAACCCAAGATCACATCAGCTAATATTTGGAAAAATATAGGAATTGAGTTATCTTACTAGTGGAAGTGATATCAAGTCGATTGGAGCTATATTCAAAGAGTTGTGGCCAAATTATTGTACACATGTCAATTCTGCCGTAAAGGATGGTTGGGACTTTAATGATAAGGTGCGCATGCTAGTCGAGAACATCAATGATAGGCACGAGTTGATGAAATTCAAGCAAGGCTTTCCTCTTCACTCCCTAAAATACCTAATGGAAGCAACTAATACTCTCTTTCAGGTTCTTTGACCTGATTTCGTAATTTTTTCCATCAGAAATGAAGAATGGGTTTTCAACTTGTGCACTGAATCCATTTTTTTCCAAAACAGGCTTGACTCGTCTAGCTTCTAGTTGTGTTTGATCCACTTCATTTCTATCTTAATGGATAATGTTCTTCTTAGTCGACTTAGTGGAAGGATCATCATGATTCTTTCCACCTTTAGGTTCAACTTGTTCTTCTTCCAATTCTCCATTCATCCACTCGGGTTCTCCCATGGTTGCTTTGTCATCGAGTTTGATCAGGGTTGCCTCGTTTCCTGATTTCAAAGTTTGGAGCTATCTTGTAATTTCTCATACACAACTTAGGACTTCGAATATGCATAATTCAATTTTCATGTGTCCATATGTTTGAATTAAGTTTTTGTTTATAGTGCTGCATGTTTAGAATATTAGGTTCCTTACTTAAATTGGAAGTTAAAAAATTAGAGGATTCAACATTGTTTGCTTCATGTGTTAAATGTTAATGTTTAATGAGAAATGTAAAAGGATAAATGAGACGAGTAGGATTTTTGGACGGTTACAAAGTGCCAAAATAATTTGTGTGGTGCTAGGTCAGATATAGTCGACCTATTGAGCCGTAGAAAATGAGGTCGATAAAGCATCTCCGGGAGGTGTGTGGGCACTAGTACCATACAGATTCCTCTGTAACGGGAAGGCTTTACCAGGTGTCGAGTACTGATTTCTTAATTAGGACATTTGTTTGTTACTTGGGTGTGTTGGGCACGTTCTTGTCTAATTAGACTAAAATTATTTATATTCAGAGTGATATATACGATTGGATTTAGGCTTAGCATCTACATATCTAAATGAGTGATTTCACATTTTAATCGCAGCATTTTCCCTTTTTTAGGAGAGACTAACAAGTAGATTACTGATATGACAAACGGATGCTTTCTAAACATTTCTTTCTTTCTTTTTCAGACTTTCATTTTACATTTTTATCGGACTAATATTATGTTGGTTATTAAATAATTGGATTTATGGATTTACTATGTTAGTATTATGAAAGTCGACTTTCAGAAATTTATTTGATTTGAGATATAAATTGTGATTAGTGTTACGATTTTTTCGAGAGAAAATGAAATGTGTTGTTACATTTTTATTTTAATCTACTTTGACAATGAGATCCGATAAATTCAGTTTTGTTGACATAGATTTGGAGGACATCTCACTATAAAATATCATTCGAGTTTGATTGAATACAAAGCAAAACTTGGTTTATGTTATTATAAATGCCCATGTTTTAAACAAGCCCGTATCGGATGATTACACAGCGGATAAACATGAATCAGTCAGACACCGTTGCGATATCACCATGTTCGGTCAAGAAATCAAATTCACCAAAAAAAACATTTTCTGGGGTTTTTTGGAGTGTTCTAAATCAATATAAAAGAACATATCTGTGAATCTGATGCAAAAACAAGAAGAAAACAAAAAGATTTTGAGGTTTTAGACATGCATAAAGGCTGACGGTGTTTTTTTTTTTTTTTTTGCAGAACCCTAAAGATTCATAAGCAAGATAATGACATAATTACCATTGTGCCACTTAGTAAAAGAAAGAATAAAAAAAACGTGTGGCATTGACTGGAACTTGGGCTGTGGGCAAAATAAATCAAAGCCTAGTAATCAACACACCGCAGGCAATTTCAATAATTTTCATTGATATATCATTAATATATATGAATTTAACCTAAATTTAAAATTGCTATGCTCATACTCACTACTCGACTAGCACCTAACATATTCCCGAACATGGAAAATGCTATATAGATTAGAATATATATTATAGAATTTGTGTTATGGGTTCAAAAGATGTTTCAAAAAATAAATGGTCCAAAAAAATATATATTGACGTCCTTTGTGGCACGAGATAGTATCTTTTAACGACGTGGCAGGAGATAGTCCATAAGAGCAGTTTGTACATTGTCGAATGACTAGTACATGTGAAGTTGTGTTGTTGTCATACCAATTAAATTCTACATTTCTACTAAAATTTTAAGAGACATTTTTAATAACGATTAATATTCGGAGATTGGAAGAAGTTGGGCCTCATCTTAGATATTCTTTGTGAATATGGAAAGTTTAAGAGAATTGATTTGACTATCTATATTACTAAAGTGCACTAACTTTTTCGGGCACACACCCGTTTATAACTTCAGGGTTAAGCATGCTTTAACTGGAGTAGTGGAAGGATGGATTACCTATCGTAAACTAATTCGCGATATCGTGTGAGTTAGGCCAAAGCATGACAAAAGGACATGTGGTGATTGGAAGGTCAGTAAACAACACATTTTAGCCTCCAAAAATAACGCAACGCCTGTCGCACAGAATGGAGCTTGGCGGGCCGAGTGAGCAGGCGAGGAAGGCCCATTAGTCGTGGGCGGTCGGGCCATTACAAGTGGTATCAGAGCCAAACCTAGACGACTGTGGAGTCATGTGGTGGGCTCACAATAACATGGGTAACGATCCTGGTGCGCAATGAGGACGTTGCATTAGGTGAGAAAGGGTGAATTATAACATCCCGGTTTGTGGTATATGGATAGGTTTAAAAGAATTGGATTTGGCTACTTATGGTATCAAAGTATACTTAACTTTTCGAATGCACACATGTTTAGAACTCCAAGGATAAGCATGTGTTAACTTGAGTAGTGGAAAGATCAGGAAGTGATTTGCGATATTATGTGAGTGAGATCAAAGCATAGGCAAATTCATGCGGTGAGTACATGGTGAGTAAAAGACGCTTTCAAATTTCTGAAAGATTAAACGTAACACCTGTCACACGGAATGAGGTCCATGGGACAGAGTGAATGGGCGTGGAAGACCCATTAGCCGTAGGCAGTCGGAGTGCTACATCTTCTTTCTAAAATATGGACAGAATATGAAGGCTTATGTAAGTGTAACTTTTAGATTGTGGAATTTCTGCCAACTCATAATGTCTTTAGAATTGTTTGAATTTCTCTTTTCTAATTATGTTTCTAGTTTTGAATAAGCTTCATGTCATGTAAATTTACTTTAATATTGTTTAATCTGAATAAGTAGGCACAAATTCAATGATGAACTATTTTCAAGACGTTTATTGTTTGAAAGCGATTACAGAGAAAAACTAAAATTATAAAATGTTTATAAATTTAGTAAAAAAAATAAGCAGTGAAAACTCTAGTTCTTGTGCCGAACTGCGTTTGTTTGTGAGTATAAGGGCATGATTAATGCAGGTCTCTTAACAAGGGGTTTCTTATTTTTTAAGTGACCGTATCTTAATTTTAACTAAGAAAACTTAAGAAAATAAGAGTCATAAGAGACGTCTCTTATCCGGAAAAATGTAAAAAAAAAAAAAAAAAAAATTAAAAAGAGGACAAAAAATTAAGAACCCCATCTTAAGAGACCCGGGTTAAAGATGGCCTAATATTTCTTCGTCCTTGATTCTCTCCATTTATAGTTGACTTCCTTCTTTATTTTTTTTTTAAGTCGACATATTTCTTAAATGTCTTTACACCAACTGGATTGAATTCTATTTATTTGATGGACCTTGTTTGAGATATATAATTCATCTCCAAATATATATGTTTCTTATTAGTCTAGTATTGATTTCATCAAACTTGAAAATGGTAACATTTATTTATAAGTACACTTGCATTGTAGTATTCTGTGCGGAATAATACCATGTTGCATCCGGATCCGGCACATCGATGCACTTGCTCGTTGGCTCTAAAATATTTAAAAGTTAACCAAAAAAAAGCGTAGCACCATATGAATCCTCCATTTCCAAACTTAGATCATGATTCGAAATTGTTAGTACTACAAAGTATACAGACACATAAGTTGTGTCGTTATAGAACAATAGAAAGTTATTTTTTGACTTTAGAAATTTATAAATATTTTAGCAAAAACATATTAAAACTATAGAAAGAATATCTATTGCCATCAATAAATGATGGTATATTTTGAACTTTCATTATTTTATCAAGTTTACGGAAGAAACAAATAGACACACTTTATATTTCAGTGAGGCTAAATCAAATTTAAATTTAAGATCATGCTACTTATCGTTATAGTCAATATCTGGTTTAAAACATCAGATGATGATTCAAAACATGAGGCTAAATCGAATTTAAAACATCTGATTAAATGATGATATACGTGACCATAATATTTAACAAGAAACTGTCAGCAATAGAGCAAAAACAAAAAAAAGTTGAAGAAGAATATGGAAACCAAATCATACTTTACGTGAATTTTAACCACAATTAAAGCCCTAACAAGCCCTTTCTCTTTCTTCACTAATAATTAAAGTAAAGAAAAATACAAGCAGGACAAAAAGTCCTTTGGGTTTTGAATGATCTTAGATATGGTCTTTAGGATTTAAGGACCACGTTTCCTTCGGAAGCAGAGGCAACCCTGTTGCTGGTCAACAGGGATCATCCCACCTCCTTTAGTCGTATCAATGCTCTCCAACATGGGTACAACCTCGTCCATCTCCGGTCTCTTGTCTGGATTTGCATCCCAACATCGTTTCATCACAGCTGCAAGCGCGCTAGGGCAACACCTTGGTATATCTGGTCTCAGATTCTGCATTGATCATAATACCATATTGCTTATAGTTCATGGCGGATTAGGACAATTTTAACTAATACCTGGCGGACGACGGCTGAAGTGACTTCAGAGAAAGTAAGGTCAGGTATGGCATGTCACAACAATATATCTCCCATAAGCAGATCCCAAAACTATACACATCGCATTTTCTATTATAAGGGTTTCCATTGAGAACCTGCAGCCAAGAGTTGATTTTGTATAAATATTGGATCTGTTTCCAAACTTGATGATGGATTTTATTTCGATAGTACCTCCGGAGCCATGTAGCCAAGTGTGCCAGTCTCTCCTGTCATGTCATTAGGGTTAGATGCTTCAACTCTCGCAACTCCAAAATCTGCGATTTTGACAGTCCTGGTTTTGTCTAACAACATGTTCTCTGTTTTTACATCACGGTGAACAATCTTTTGCGAATGAAGGTAACTCAACCTGAAAACAAACAAAATCTCCTAAACAGTACCAACATGCTTCCTCTTTCTAAGTAAGCCCAAAAAAAAAAGAAGAAGATAATAATACCCTCTGGCAAGGTCAAGGGCAAGCTGGACGGACAACTTTAAATGCTAGTTTCCTTCTTCTGTTCTTGATCAAGAAGGATTTTAAAGCACCACCTTGAAGATATTCAACAACAACACAACATATATTGTTTGGCATTGCTAATGGACCACTCTCTGTTTGTAGCTGTAACCCTGACGCACCATTGTGGCTCCAATGAACTGCAAATTTCATTGATATCCTCAAATATTCTAGCAGTGGTTAAAAAGGGTAATAGCACAAGTAAAATATGAACCTTGGTAACATTAGGATGGTCCAGTTTATGCCAAACAGCAACTTCCTGGTGCAAAATCTGCCCTCAACGACACGATCTCAGCTTCTGATCTATGACCTTCTTCACCCCAATCAAGTAGCTTCACTGCTCAATTCACCACAATGATTAGCTCAACACGACTACAGTAAAAACATCCTTTTCTCTAAATTTAATTCTTGAAAAGAGATTGAGACAAGAACAGCTGGATCACATGAAAGAGATCCACAAAGCAAGCATCATAATTATCCAAGTAGCTGAAAAACTTATGATGGCAAAACCCCGTGTCAGCTTCACGGAGATCACAAGAATTGCTTCTACCCACTAAAGAAAGGGGACTAAATTTATTAAGCAAAACTTAATCTAATTCAAAGTTACAGATGTACATGCATCTGACAAGTTTAGAACTATCTGTTCAAGTAAAAAAAGCTGTAAGAAAAACCCAGAAACAGAGTACGCTCAATGTTGGTAATTTAACTGTAAGAATTTGGGAATCGGAGAATCTAACTTAAAGCTGAAGACTCTTGAGACTAGAAAGTTCCAAAATAACAACACTTCTCTGTTGCTAAATTATAAAATCAAAAGGGGAAAAATGTTAAGAGAGGAAAGGACAGTTACAGTTAGGTGGCTCACCGGCAACATCTTGACCGTTGTAGATACCACGATGGACGGTACCTGAAAGTGCCACGTGCAAGAACAGTCTTGATGATAAGCTTAGAAGGATCGATCTCCCACTCAAGTCTCTGCCTACGAAACCGCCGTTGAGAGCAGATACGGGAGAGGAAGAGGCGGCGGATTCTTCTTCATCTCTCTTCTTCTTCTTCTCTAAAGTCAAAGCTCTGCTTAAATGTCTTCTCTAGTTGCTCATCTAACTCTTTAGATCAATCTGATCTGCTCGAACAAACCCATCGTTTCCTTCCTTCATTTTTTTTGGTTCCCTTTCACTTTCTCTCTCTCTTTGTTGAACAAAATGTAGAGACAGATGTCCGTACGGATCTGTTTGATTTTGTTTGTCCGAGTGGGGTTGTCAAGTTCTGAGATAATCAAACGCAGAGGAAATTAAAAATTATAAAAGGGGGAAGAAGAGAAGGCCGCATGTGAGCACATGGTCTTGCCAGGACGGAAAATGTATCTGTATTCATTTTTTTCACGTCAAATATATAAATGAACAATTACACAATTAAGTCATAATCTCATCTTCTCGTAACATTTTAGTGTTGAAAATGAATTATATCAATCGACTAGGTTCATCAAATAATTAACTTGGTCTAATCAGTAAGGAGACAATTAAAAGGTTGCACAGAGAGAAAAATAAAATAGGACAAAAAATAAATAGAAAAGACTTCATTTGATAGTTGACATTCACAATCACATATAAGTCGATACAAGATTGAAATTTTGAGAAAAATATAAGAGAGATTTATTGCCAAAGATCCCAGGACTGATCTCAAGTTAATCGTTTAAACAAACTAGGACACAACTATCCCCTCTTGGCAGCGTGATGATCCAAAGACCGACGAGGAAAGGCTATGTGTTACAAGTGAAGGATCTTTTAGAATAAAGAATAATAAGAACAACTTTTCTTATTCTTTTAGAAACTACTAAGAACTAAAGCTCTCAATGTTTCTCTTAGATCTCTTATAGAACACCTCTTTATGAGACCTATATTTATAGTCAAGGACAATTCCCTTTAACATGTGGAATATAGAAAACATAAACCTAATCTAATAGAAAACTTCCTTTTCCTATTCTAGATTTCATTTTGTATTTATCTCTTAATATATTAAACATCTAATAATATGTTAAGTTTCCACAAGCTTGGAATTACCCAACAATCACCCCCTTAATTCCAACTTGAATTAGGGAGAACAATTTCTTGAAACTCCGATTAATCTTCTCATTTCCTTGAACTTAATCCTTGCTAATGGGTTGGTTAGGATGTCGGCCTTGCTGCTCAACACCTGGCACATGTTCACTTCGAATTGCCCATTCTCCACACACTCTCGAATGAAATGATATCTTAAAAGTATGTGCCTTACTTCTTCCATGGAAAACGGATTCTTTGTTAGAGCAATGGCTGATTTTTTGTCGATCCTAAGTTTGACTCTCTCGCCTTCTTCACTTAGTATCTCACTCAACAACTCCTTGATCCATATAGGTTGCTTCGCTGCTTCCGTTGCTGGCATGAACTCTGCTTCGCATGATGACAATGCAACCGTTTGCTGCTTCTGCGATGTCAAAGTAACTAGTGATGAACCGTAATAGAATGCATGTCCTGACGTGCTCCTCCCGTCATCGACATCAAATATTGTGACTGCTGTCACTATAACCAACGACACTCCTTGACCCATCTCTCTTGAAGAACAAACCGAAGTTTGTTGTTCCTTTCACATACCACAATATGTGCTTGATGGCTTGTCCATGAGAGTCTCTCGGATTATGCATGTATCTACTCAGTACACTCACTGCGTAACACAAGTCAGGTCTTGTGTGAAGCAGATACCTCAAACATCCTATGATTCTTCTGAGATCCGTAGCATTTATCTCTGCGTTCATCTTCAGCTTTTGAGATTTTCCAAAGTCGACTCCATTGGTACATGAGTCGTGTTACACGCTTCCATCTTTGTGTCACACAGGATCCTTGAGCATACCTTTCTTGTTTTATTCTGATTCCGTCTGCTCCTTGAATCACTTCTATGCCAAGGTAATACGTTAGCCTTTCCTAGATTTGACATCTCAAACTTCTTTGACATCTCTTCCTTGAATTGCTTAATCACCTTAAGTGAAATTCCCGTCACAAATAGATCATCAACGTAAATGGCTATCAACAAGAAGTCTCCTTCTTCGTTCTTGTGGTACACTGATGGCTCCTTCGTGACTTCTTAAATCTCATCTCCTTGAGAACTTGATCGAGTTTCACATTCCAAGCTCTTGGTGCTTGGCGTAACCCATACAATGCCTTGTGTAACACATAAACTCGATCCTCTTCTCCTTTCCTTTCAAAACCTTCGTTTGTGTCACATACACTGTCTTCTTTAGATCTCCATTCAAGAAAGCGGTCTTCACGTCCAGATGATGAATCTCCCATCCGTTTGTTGCTGCAAGGGCTATTAAGAGCCGTATAGTTTCAAGACGTGCCACTGGTGCAAACACTTCATCGAAATCTATTCCTTGTCTTTGTACATAGCCTTTTGCCACAAGTCTCGCCTTATACTTGTTAACCGTACCATCCTCTTTTCTCTTGATCTTGTAGATACACTTTAACCCTATTGGTTTCACTCCCGCCGGTTTATCCACAAGCTCCCATGTCTTGTTTCTTGTGATAGAATCCAACTCAGCTACCATAGCTTCAACCCATTCTCTTACGTGTTCGGCCTCAAGATAGTTCTCTGGCTCGCCATCTACTGTGAGCAACAGCATTGCACTTTCTTGATCTGCAAGTAACACATAATCATCGAGATACCTTGGTTTTTTTATGGTGCGGCCATGTCTAGTCACCAACGGTTGACCACCACCGTCTTGGTTTCCATTGTGATCTGTATCTTCTTCTTCTTCCTCATCTTGGTATATAGCTTCTTGTTCATGATCCTCACCTTGATCATTACCTTCTTCTATATCACCCTCATGTGGAAGCTTAAGCATACTAGGTTCACAATCAGCTGGTTGGTTGTGGATGTCCAATCCGAAGCTTTATTCTCGTCGAAAATCACATCTCTACTCACCATCACCCTTTCCTACGACTGGATCATAGAGTCTTATATGCTTTGGAACCTTAGTTCCAAGACTGATCACACTCTTTGATCTGCTCATCTAACTTCTTATATATGTGTCACACTGATTTTCGCATGTGCTACACAACCGGAATATCCTCAGTGCTCGATATTTGGTTTCTTCGATGTGAGACACTCGTTATGGCGTATGGATCCTTCAAGGCTTTTGTAGGAACTCTATTGATGAGGTAAGTTGAATGTCGTACAGCTTTCTCCCCATAAGTAATCAGCATCTCATTGCGTTCAGCATACTTCTTGTCATACCCATAAGGTTCTAGTTTCTTCTCTCTACAAACACCGTTTTGCTGAGGCTGTGTACGGCGCGTTAGGTGCCTTTTAATTCCATTCTCTTCACATAATAGAATTGAACTCAGCTGAGGTAAACTCTCCTCTCTATCGGTGCGAAAGTCTTATGTTGAACCAGTTTGCTTCTCTACACTTTTCTTAAACACTTTTTGAACCGAATCGAATGCTCACTCTCTCCTTCATAGGTATAATCCATATATACCTCGAGAAGTCATCAATTAGGACAAAGAAATACTGTTATTTGCAGACGTTGGTGGTGTGATTGTCCACACAAATCTCCAATGCAATAACTCCAATGGCTTTATCGCACGAAACATGGCTTATGTCGGGAATGAATGTCTAATTTGCTCCCTGCTAGACATGCATCACACACGCTTTCTTCGTGTGTTACACTCGGCATTCTACGACATCTCCTTCTTTTACATGTTGTTCATCACGCCATAGCTTATATGTCTTAGTCGAGCATAGCCACCTCCACTGTTGCATCTTCCATCTACGTCAGAATCGAATAATCAGACGAGTAGGACGCTGACGCTTAGAGATTACCTACTCCAGCGGGGCGTCTTGTAGAGGCTGATTGAAATCTCTAGTAACACCGTGACAAGCATAGTCAACGAATCTGTGAGACTGTTAAATAAGACATACTTATGCATTAGTAAACCTCACATCCGTCATCTGTTGCTGTCACCAGATCATATGCTCTATGCTTCACGTCTTGCCAGCACGCGAGTATGCATAGTGATATACGATCTGAGTGACACTTCGCTCAACCCAGTCTGCACACAAAGGTAACACCCTATTTCCTACCACATATCAACACCGATATCCCGCATCCAGATTCACAAACATCACTATCCTTCGTGTGAGATTTCCAAACACGAACGAGACACTTCTTGAGTTATACTGTCATGTGAACATGCCTCGACCTAAGCGCGATTATGCCAACATACCAATCGATCACTTGCATTGCTGTGTCGATATCAAGATCTCGGATCACCTATTCTTCATCAGAATACCACCATTGCTGTACATAGAGAGCAGCACTCGACATCATGTAGTTCATTCAGTTGTTTCTTGCTCTCCTCACTGATCTTCTCGGACATGAAGTTCAAATAGGACCGGCTGTCACATCTCCAACATTATCAGCTTCATCTTTTTGAACGATCTCTTCTCCGAGTTTTGTGTACGTCGCTGTGACACGATGACTTGGTTGTGTACTACGCAACCTCTGCCTCTTCCATGCGTCCTCGTACACGACACATCTCCATCAGTTTCTCTCGACATATGGTGCATGTTACTTCGAAACATCAAGCATTCCCCTGTCTCTTTTGAGTTTCTCTACTACGCTCCTCATACGCTTTATCCTTCCAATATCGTCACAAACGGTATAGTCTGAGTCCCTAGAGCTTGATCAAGCAGACTGCTACCGACTAGACTATACCTGGTCTCTATGAAGGACCCTTCACTTCTTAACCATCTGATCTATCTATCGTTTTCTCCCAACCGAGCTGCCTGGATGATAGACCCTGATAGCTGCTCCGCAACAGTCACTACGATCACTATCATCCATCCTTCCAACATCTGTTGACTCGCATCAAGTCTGAAGTCTCCGCCTCTTACACGATCATGCTCCAAGGTGTCGACTGACTTGGATGCGTCGCAAATGTCTTTTGATGCGGTGTTCGTTCTCGCCACATTGGAGACATCAAAGCTTTCAGGTGCATGGAAACAAAAAGGAGCAATTACTCAACATCGTCTTCTTTTGATCATCGCACGCAGTCTATCTGTCCACACATCATGAACACAGGAGTAACACCCTCATCCTCATCTCAACTCGACCCAACCTGTGTAGTTTTCGGAGCGGCACGAACAAAAAGACCCCAGCCAAGAGCCACCTTCAACATCGACATTCGCATGCGATGCCGGATCCAAGGTCCTTCGCGCGCGTGCGCAGCCCTATTCACGTCTGCCATCTGTGATAGCGAATATTGCGCTACATCAGCCGACCAGGATCGAGCTTCAACTTAAGCTTTGATCGAAGCTTTAACCTTACAGTCTAGATACCAATTGAAGATCTCTTAGAACAAAGGATAAATAAGAACAAGTTTCTATATTGCTTTAGAAACTACTCACAAACTAAGCTCTCAAGTTTCTCTATATCTCTTATAGAACACCTCTCCATTCGCATACCTATATTTATAGTCAAGGACAATTCCCTTTAACATTGTGAATGGAAAACACAAACTCGAAATCTAATAGAAACTTCTCTCCTCTATTCTAGATTTCTTTGCTACTTACTCGCTTAACATATATCCAGACATCTAATATATGTTAAGCTTCCCACAGCTTGGATTACAACAACACTCATATCAACACTATTGTAGCTAAGCCACTCTTCTCATCACGCGCAAAGATTAGAGAGAGATTCATGATCTCTACTGTGACACATTATAGGGAAACTCTCACAGCATCGAGACAACTTGGCGTCATCATCCAACTCTTCCCTATCTGCAAGCCAAAACTCTACGTAACACGTAAGGCAGTCGACTCACGATGCGCACGATCTTACATTGAAGCTGTTGACGAACACGATCAAAGAGTTCTCTGATCACATCAAGCTAAATGCATTAGCGAGAAAGATTACCCGCTTGAGATAGAATACTAACTGCCGCCAAAGAACGCGCCAATACCGGAACACCCCATCATCTTTGCAGATAAATGTAATCATAGAAGCAGATTTACCCCATGCTGCGGTTCTGTGAGTTGAGATTGTCCAAGGAGAATATCAACAGAAAGCAATAACAACGAAACAAGCGCCTACTAAAACCCAAAGACCCGTTTCGTCCATATGTTCTCCAAAGCATGCGCATTCCTACACCGCCGACACATATACCACCTCACAGCAATCCTCTTCGTAGGCAAGCTTTAAATCGCAACTGCAAACGTACTTGGCTTCTAATCTATATAGATACAGTCATCAATTAGATCAAGAGATGCTTCTCAAGATGAAATGGATATGAAGGATCTCAACCTTTGTGCAATCTCATTACCGGATTCAACAGACGTCAACCAACAGATCGGCATATGTCAGTTATGCTTTTCACTAGAGAAGTAAACAAATCTACCGTGTTTCGCATGTCAATTACTCGCGCATAGTCGAGGCAATCTAGACGACATTTAGAAACATGCAACAAACCTGACAACGATGACATGAAGCGAGGCGAGTCATCAACGTTCCTACAAGATAGTGACTACCTTTTCCTGCGTCAACAAGTGACATGACAAGAGGGCCTCGGTCCTTCTGTCACAGTCCAGAAATTGAATGTGATCTAAACTCACAAAACCAGTGAAGCAAAGCAGGCAAAATTCTGGACTGCAAAGATCCAAAGCACCGTCAACGCGACGCATTAGATAGAAACATTAGAGGTGGAGTCATCACTAATAAATATTCAGATTGCGCGCATCACACGATCATGTTAAGACAGAAAAATGAAATGGGGATCTATATCGCATATTCACGGATCGCATCACGATTAAAACTTGTCCAAGGACATATTCACTACTTTCCATCTACATGATCCAACATTGTGAGAGTCAACTTCATGCAATGACTCTAAACCTCTCAAGATCATTTATCAGTACAATCATATTCATGGGCAGCCCGATGATCGGAAGAATAGTCGTGTTATCATACGATTGCAGATCACCACCTACTACTACTACCAGATGATGCCATATGTATTGAAAACAATGCAGAATAACTTATCAATGATCGTCTAAAAAACAGTGTTGCCGATAAATCACGACGTCACGCTGTCGATGAGTACAATCCGATGAAACTACTCGTCAAATCGCTCATCCCACGCTCGACAAGATCACTCATCTCTGCAGAAGATTTCATACCATTGAACTGTATATATGTCAATGATTCTCAATCTGGCTAAATCGTACTTTCAGCAGTCACATCTATGGAGAGTTCTTGATAACATCATGTATATTCAACGATACAGTATTTCACTGCATACTGATCTCTCCAGTCCAAATAGAACACAAGATGCATCTCTATCTCTTCTATATCTCGACTCAACGACAAGGTCCTACCACTTCTACTGATCTTCTTGAGGAAGCCATACCTTACAACACCACACACTGTTGCGACAATACGCCACGAGAGGTGACACTTGATATCACACATCTCGGTTATTCCTCAGTCATTTGCGTCCTTAATCAAGAATAGAGCAGAACCATACAATATCATTCTATACCAGCAAGCGATGAAAAAGAATACCGAGACGACGCATACTCCACATGGAGAGAGATGCTCTGATCGTAACCTCTTCACAGGAACGTTCGACAATATTCCAGTCTCAGCAATCGTACATACTATCAGTCATCCAATTCATACTGGATGTCAGATGCAATCCACTGGAAGCCTACAAATTACAAAGAGACAACTTACAGAACACGACATCAGCTATACAGACCTGATCAACTGCAAGTGCAGAGTTACCGTACGTACCTATAATTTCAAGTTGGCACTTGAACTGGACAATATTATTCTTCCCAGCAGAATAAAAATCCTACAGTAGATGGAGATCAACACAGGAGCTCAGAGTTTAGTCCATCTCACACTCTCCTACAAGTGCGACTTATTTGCATAGTACTTCGTTAAGGGGTTACATCATCGCATCAACGAGCATCAGTAGGAAGCACTCATTAGCTAGGTTACTGGTTAGAGCCAGGCAACCAAACATAAATGTATATACAGCATACTGCAATTTGCAACTCACCGCTATCAGACAAGCAGAATACTACAACACTAAAACGAAGGACATGGACACTATCTAGAAGTCATCTAAGAACTCGCTAAAGTGTTTGAATCTCTGAACTAATAATTTCCCTTAGAGAAAATACACACACAAATGCACTAGACCGCTGGTTAGTAATCCAAACCCCATGTTATTGGTTCTAGCCTGAATCTTGCAGCTCTGACAACCAGCTAACTCTCTACGAGCATCTACAGTAGCATCAAAATGGTTAGACTTATGTCGAACCCAGCATACTACATAATAGAGATATTACTGAGCAAAGATGTATATTTTGATCTTTAACAATTTCGAATCACCGAATAATACGATGCAAGCATGAAGCAAGGTCTACCGCTAACGCTGTCTATGTCAGGCCGAAGACATAACCCGCAATAATACGAATGTGACACACATTATCGTCTTTCATGTCTTAATGTCTATCTCAATTAAATCATATTTTCAAATAATCACTCTCTTAATGCATCAAATATTGCCTCCAGTACAATCGAATAATCAAAGAAAAATTGAAATAAAGTCAATAAACATCATCTATAACATAAATTCTGGAAAAAGTGCAAGAGAGTCAACTAGAGATCACCAATCTGTACAGATCAACTAGCTCGCCCATCCTCACCTTAAAAGGCGACAAGAAAGAGCAGCGCGTGTAACAAGGAAGTACTCAGTAAGGTATGAGTACAAAACACACACAACCATTGACTTAGTTATAGTACTCAACCATCAGATCTTCTAGCCACGGCCTACACATGAACAAACACACTACAAGAAACAAGTAATTCTGAAGAAACATTCTTATATAGATGCATTTTCTCAAGACTACTGAGAATGACCAACACAAATATCATGGAAATGAAATCGACATATGGTCGACGATTTTTTGGACAATTAAAAGTTTATTGAAAAATTCCTTATAATAACCGATGATCTTTAATGAAACAAACAATACAACCAAATAATATTTTTCAACAAAATTCATGAATAAAAACATTTCTAACTACCCATTGTGATCTCCAGAAAATGAACATTTTTCAAAACCGTCCAAGTTTTCTCATGAATATATGAATTTATATAGCCATTTAATTTCAAAAGTTCCCTGTCCGCGCTTCTTTCCGAAACTTCGTCATTCCTGTTACAGAATCCGCGAAATGTTAGACACTTCAGCCAACTTATCTACAACATCACTTACCGTCTATATACTATG
>CAJHQP010005249.1:0-47616 GCA_905132765.1 Moricandia arvensis | reverse complement strand
TACTTCAACTCCCAAGCAGTAGGTCATCCTACTCAAGCAGTGTGCTCTCTAGCTTAGTATCCCAAGTGATGCGTCCCTAGGATGCTCTTTGGTTGATGGGGATGGATAGATCCTTGCAAGAACGAATCAGGGACTCAAGTTCTTCAAGGTTGTGGATCGATTGGTGACACAAGAGGGATGAGAGGACTCTTGATACTCCTAGATGAATAACTCGGATATGACACACCAAGCAAACACCCTTAGGTTCCTGGATACTACACACCAGAAGATACTCGACAACTATTCTAGAGAGAGAGCCGTCAAGAGAGAATGATAACTCGTTGATTAAAAGATGCTTGAGTACAATAGGGTTTAGAGACCCGTTTAAATAAGGAGAAACCAGAGAACATGCTCTCTAGGGTTTCGGAAATAAGTAAAAAGGAAACTATAGTTTAAGTTTAACATAAGCTTTAAAATGAAATTAAATGCAAACTTCTTTAGCCTTGGACCGAGATAGGGCCTAAGTGATGTGAAGACAAGTTGTGGCCTCGTTAAAAACCTTCCTCCAGAAAACCTCGTGGGACAAAACCAAAAGCAAGGAAAAGAGCACGCACTGTTAGAATTTCACCAGAGAATACAGATCTGTGTTTCTGTGTGTGAAGAAGATGATGAACAGTGATATTTGTAGCAGAGAAAACTCGAAATGAAGAAGAGACTGGATCTGGTTTCTGCTTGTGTTACCTTGAAACAGAACCAAAGATTAATAGAGAATGAGAGAGATTCGTGAGAGACTAAGGAACCAGAGATCAAGAGATTCAAGAACAGAGACGAGTTTGAATCTGTTCAAGGGAAGGAAGGCTTGTGATAAACCTAAATCTAAATCTAATGGATAGAAACACTTGAAGAATGGATGGCTAGGATGAGAGACGAGTTTGAATCTGTTCAAGGGAAGGAAGGCTTGTGATTGGCTGTCCATAGGCTCCTCTGAATCTGGACACTTCTCTGGCCAGATACATAGTTAATAAGCTTCTTCCTTTTCTCAGCAAATGGCTCCAACTCTCATTTTGAACTGATTCGCATGTAGGCAAGTGATATAGTCAACTATATCACTTGCCTATGTAGTTGATGTATGTAGTCGTTGCATGTAGTCGACTATATCAGCTCGTATGTAGTTGACTATATCAGCTCACATGTAGTTGAGGCATGTAGTCAATTATATCAGTTGCCTATGTACACAGATGTTCTTCTCTTCTCTTGATGTCAGTACTTTGCCTCCATCTCATCTCTCTCTTTTGTTCATTTTCATCTCTTCAAGTTAACACTCCCCCTCAAGCTTGACTTTAGTGATCCTAAGTCAAGCTTGGAACCTTGAAGAGCTTCCTCATTAAAAACCTCAATGAGGGAAAAAGAGTAAAGTCCTCAAGGCCTAGGGATTGGCCAGTGAGCCTTTGTGTCTTAGAACCAGTGTGGTTGGACACAAAGGACTCTGGATCATGGCCTAACTGGTGCACAATGATCTTCACATCATGCGCACTCATCAAACTCAGCTTGACCTCTTCATAGACCCGGTTTGGGTCGCCCCCTCTCAACTGACTTCATAGCCACCTTAGAGAAGCTAGGAGACGACCAGATCATCTTCAGTGAGGCTCAAGCTCTTGCACGGATGGTGAGGAGTGGCTGCACTGAATCGCCACTTGAATCCCCCACTTAAAAGACTTCCCTCGGATCATGAAACCCATTCACACTCCCCCTCAAGCTTGGAACTGAGAATTGGTGAAGGACCAAGCTTGCAAGGTTGCAATTAGCTCTAGATGGCTTCACTGATCCGGCTGGTGAGGAGTGTACACACACTTAAATTCCCCACTTGATAAGACAGTACTCGGCTCCTTGAAGCTTCATCAACCAGGTACTTGCACACATGCTATGGGCTGATTCATAGCTTCACAACTGAAGGTAACTGTTCTAACTCCTTGTAGAAGCTGATTCATAGCTTTCCAATCAGAAGGTAACTGTTCTAACTCCATGCCTTGGTCTGATTCATAGCATTCCATTCAGCTTGCCTCTCCACCTGATTTAAGTGCTCGTCAAGTAGTCTCTGATGGCTATCTGTTCTAACACCAAGTTGTTGCTGTCCCATGATAATCCTTGTGGGGAGCACCTCCATCTCTTTCAGACTTGATGCTTGAACCCTCCACAACATCCCCATTGCACTGAGGAGATACCTCAGCCCACTCTCCAAGCACCTCACACTAGCTTGTTGAGTGACTTTCTTCTTCCCTCCACTTCGGCTGGATCACTCCATGATCAGCTTGCAATGGCCTTGAGTAACACAAGTCATTGAGCTACAGGATCATCAGGTGGCTCACTTTGCTCTTCTCCTCAAGCCTGGATTGAGTATGTGTCCATGTTTGAAGTGAGCCTCAATGAGCCTTAAGATCAGGAGTGCAACATCTCTTGGACTTGCGCTTCAATCACTGATCAACCCTTCCCTTTAACTCCAATGCCTCATGGTCACCGGTCTCCTCCAGACTTAGTTGATGACCACTCGCCTTGTGTATCCACATACACCCCAGCGACCATTCCCAATGGGATAAGTCTTCCTCTTCTACTTGGGTTGATGATCTTCATTACAGCACCCTCTTGGTGATGCTTTTCCTTGCTTGTCTACTGTCCTCTCTACATTCTCCTGATATGTAGGCTATGGTGACTGAACCACCATGGACAGAACCGCAAGGCAGCTCTCCATTGTCACAACATCCTCTCTACACTCTTTGCAGTAGGCGTATGGGATTCTCCATGGATTGTTGGCAATGGGCACTTCCTTCTCATTCTTTGTCTTTGTCTCTCCATGGTCAGGAATTTACATCATGTGTAGGCTCTGAACGGCATGGGCAATGCCTTGTCTTCATTCTTTGTCTCTCTCTCTTTGTCTTGGTTTGATGATGGACAGTGGACAACACTTGTGTTCGTGAAACATCACTCAAACTCCAGTAGACTTCATACCACACATATCCTCAGGTTACTCAACTCAACACAACAAACAACCAGTCATTATCATAGTCAATATCCAGAAGGAACAGTAATAGCTTACAGTCAAGGAACCAGATTGATTCCTTGAACCTCCAATGGCATAAAGGTCATGACTTTACTGGATCTGAGAGTCTGGATTGTCCCCCACCTCCTTCTACTTCAGTCTAGGACTACCTTCTTGTATCTCCATCTAAAAAGGCCCCTCCTTTCTTCATATTATCAGCTCTCCCTTCTGGGTAATCTTCTTTGGAACTCGGATGAACATGACTCTTGAACAAGATGGATGTGGGTAAGGTTCATGACGCCTTTCCATCCACCTCTGCTTTCAACGAGTCTCCTTCATCTGGTACAGTCAGGAACGGCTGAGAGACAAGGAGAACACTCCACGGATTCAAGCTTCTTCTTCTTCCAGAAACAGATCTCCGATGGATGTGTCTTCAAGGTTTGGTTTTGAGATGAGAGAGAGAGTGTGAGTTTTGCGGAAGCTTTAGCTCAGGTTCAGATGAACCAGGCTCTGATACCATGTTAGAATTTCACCAGAGAATATAGATCTGTGTTTCTGTGTGTGAAGAAGATGATGAACAGTGGTATTTGTAGCAGAGAAAACTCGAAATGAAGAAAAGACTGGATCTGGTTTCTGCTTGTGTTACCTTGAAACAGAACCAAAGATTAATAGAGAATGAGAGAGATTCGTGAGAGACTAAGGAACCAGAGATCAAGAGATTTAAGAACAGAGAGTTTATTTCTGGAAGAGGAGAGGGGGAATCCCCCTTACTCCCTTCTCTGCTTCTTTTTGTTTACAATAGACAGAGATGGCCTTTTGTAGGCAAAACAAGTACAATAATAAACCTAAATCTAATGGATAGAAACACTTGAAGAATGGATGGCTAGGATGAGAGACGAGTTTGAATCTGTTCAAGGGAAGGAAGGCTTGTGATTGGCTGTCCATAGGCTCCTCTGAATCTGGACACTTCTCTGGCCAGATACATAGTTAATAAGCTTCTTCCTTTTCTCAGCAAATGGCTCCGACTCTCATTTTGAACTGATTCGCATGTAGGCAAGTGATATAGTCAACTATATCACTTGCCTATGTAGTTGATGTATGTAGTCGTTGCATGTAGTCGACTATATCAGCTCGTATGTAGTTGAGGCATGTAGTTGACTATATCAGCTCACATGTAGTTGAGGCATGTAGTCAACTATATCAGTTGCCTATGTACACAGATGTTCTTCTCTTCTCTTGATGTCAGTACTTTGCCTCCATCTCATCTCTCTCTTTTGTTCATTTTCATCTCTTCAAGTTAACACGCACCCCATGTCTTACCTAGACACTAACTCAGCTTGATGTAGAGATGGCTTGAATGGTGATCAAGACATCTCGGATCAGACCTTGTCCAAGACTTGCTTGTTGTGGATGTGAAGTGAGTAATCCAACAACATTCTCTTTAAGCTTCTTGACTCTGTAACGAGTCATGGGACCTTCAGGAATGGCTAGAGCATCATCACCAGGCTGCTGGTGCAATGTGGCTTCATGTGGCTCATCTAGACTCTCCTTGTTCTCCTTAGTGATCCGGTCCATGATCACATCATCCCCTCCCTCTTGAAATGGATTTGTCTTCAAATCAGGTTCATCTACAGCAAAAGGAGCCAAGTCAGTGACATTGAAGCTATTTGATACATCATACTTACCTTGGAGATCAAGTTTGTAGGCATTGTCATTGATCTTGTGGATGGTCTCGAAGGGTCCATCAACCCTTGGCATCAGCTTGGACTTCCTCTCGTTGGGGAACCTATCCTCCCTCAGGTGCAACCAAACTTGGTCACCTACTTCAAAGGTTCTCACACGTCTCCCCTTGTTGGCTTGCTTCTCATAAAGTTTGGTTTTCTGCTCAATGTTTTGTCTATACTTCTCATGGATCCGTTGGACCATCTCTGCTTTCTTCTTGCCATCTAGACTGATCCTTTCACACTCAGGTAAAGGCATTAGATCCAAAGGAGAGGTGGGATTGAACCCATAAACAATCTCAAAAGGTGAATACTTAGAAGCAGAATGCATAGCATGATTGTATGCAGATTCACAGTGTGGTAAGTATTCTTCCCAAGTTCTTAAGTTCTTTCTAATGAATGCACGCAGGAGTGTTCCTAAGGTTCTATTGACTACTTCAGTTTGTCCATCAGTTTGCGGATGACATGTAGTAGAAAACAACAGTTTAGTGCCTAGCTTAGACCAAAGTGTCTTCCAGAAGTAACTAAGAAACTTAGTGTCCCTATCAGAAACTATAGTCCTAGGCATGCCATGTAAACGAACAACTTCTTTAAATAACAGGTTAGCAACATGCAATGCATCATCAGTCGTATGACATGCTATGAAATGTGCCATCTTAGAGAACCTATCAACAACCACAAAGATTGAATCCATTCCTGTTTTAGTCCTAGGTAATCCAACAATAAAGCCCATAGAAATGTCATTCCAGGGATGGTGTGGAATGGGTAAAGGAGTATACAAACCCTGGGATTGGACTTGGGACTTGGCATGCTTGCAAGTAGCACACCTCCCACAGATTCTCTCCACATCTCTCTTCATGTGCGGCCAATAGAAGTGGTCCTGCAAAACTTTTAAGGTCTTGGCAATCCCAAAGTGTCCCATTAGACTGCCCCCATGGGATTCCCTGACAAAAAGATCTCTCAAAGTGCAGTTAGGCACACACAATCTATTTTCATAAAACAAGAAGACTTCTTGTCTAAAGTAATGCCCTGCAGCAAACTTCTCACAAGAAGCATAAGCTTCCTTGAAATCATGGTCAGTCACATACATATCCTTTATCTGCTCAAACCCAAGTAACTTAGCATCTAAAGTGGTCAAGAGAACATACATCCGAGATAGTGCATCAGCAACTATGTTCTCCTTACCTTGTTTATACTTGATCACGTATGGAAAGGTCTCTATAAAATCAACCCACCTTGCGTGTCTCTTGCTAAGCTTACTCTGCCCTTTTAGATACTTTAGGGACTCATGATCAGTGTGTATGACAAACTCCTTGGGCCACAAGTAATGTTGCCACGTTTGTAATGCCCTCACCAAGGCATAGAGTTCTTTGTCATAGGTTGCATAGTTGAGAGTGGCTCCTCCAAGCTTCTCACTGAAGTATGCTATAGGTTTCCTATCCTGCATCAATACAGCACCAATTCCAATTCTTGAGGCATCACATTCTATTTCAAACGTTTTAGTAAAGTCAGGAAGCATAAGGAGAGGTGATTGAGTAAGCTTCTCTTTTAGGCTCTGGAAAGCCTTCTCTTGTGCTTCTCCCCATTTAAATCCGACATCCTTCTTTATCACTTCAGTCAAAGGAGCTGCAATGGTGCTGAAGTCTCTCACAAATCGCCTATAGAACCCAGCAAGCCCATTGAAACTCCTCACTTCTCCCACTGTGGTTGGACTCGGCCAGTCTTTGATGGCTTTGATCTTCTCCTCAACTCCATCTCCACTCACAACAAAGCATAGGAAAACCAAGTTATCCGTGCAAAGGGTGCACTTCTTCAAGTTGGCATAAAGCTTTTCATTCCTTAAAACATTCAGGACAGCCCTAAGATGTTCTAGATGTTCTTCTAAGTTCTTGCTATATAATAAGATGTCATCAAAGTATACTACAACAGAAATGCCTATGAATGATCTAAGAACATGATTCATTAACCTCATGAATGTACTAGGTGCATTGGTTAATCCAAATGGCATAACTAACCACTCATATAATCCTTGTTTAGTTTTGAATGCAATTTTCCATTCATCTCCCTCTTTCATCCTAATATGATGATAACCACTTTTTAAATCTATCTTAGAAAAGATGCAAGAACCATGCAATTCATCAAGTCTAGGGATAGGGTGGCGATACTTCACTGTGATGTTGTTGATTGATCTACAATCAACACACATTCGCCATGTACCATCCTTCTTAGGCACTAGGAGCACGGGTAAAGCACATGGGCTCAAACTCTCTCGGATATAGCCCTTCTCCATGAGTTCCTCTACTTGTCTTTGTAACTCCTTGGTCTCAACCGGATTGGTTCTGTATGCTGGACGGTTTGGAAGTGTAGATCCTGGAACAAAGTCTATCTGGTGCTCAATCCCTCTCAAAGGTGGTAAACCAATGGGATTGTCGTCTGGAAATACATCTTGAAACTCCTGCAAAAGAGAAACCATTTCACTCGGATACACCGGTGTAGAATCTGTAAGGTTCAAAAGAGCTTCTTTAAACACAAGTAAGATAGCAGATTGTTGAGAGTAGAGAGTTCTTTTTATATCACCCATGTTAGCATAGAAGTTAGGCTGCTTAGTTCCAGCCGGATTTAGATCAATCTCCTTCTTCTTTTGGAGTTGAACCTGATCTTGTTGAACTTCCTTAGGTGTCAAGGGAACCAGAGTGGTCTTGCGTCCCTTGAACTCAAAGGAGTGCTTATTGGTGAAGCCATCATGGATAACTCGGCGATCAGATTGCCAAGGTCTTCCAAGAAGTATGTGACCAGCTTCCATAGGCAACACATCACACAAGACTTCATCTTCATATCTCCCAATGGCTAAGGGAATAAGGACTTGACTTGAGACCTTCATGGTGCCTTCTTCATTCAGCCATTGTAGCCGGTAAGGTTTGGGATGCTTCTGAACCTTCAATCCCAACTTCTTGACCAGGGTTTCACTCGCAGCATTCACACAACTACCACCATCAACAATGAGGATGCACACTTTCCCTTGGACCAAGCACCGGGTGTAGAAGAGGTTCTCACGCTGCTCCAGCTCCTTAGCCTTGTTTTGCAAGCTTAGAAGTCTTCTTGCTACTAAAAGCTTCCCCTGGACTGGTCCTTATTCATGTTCTTCTTCAGTGTCTTCTTGGTCAGACTCGGTGATGTCATCTTCTGAGGCATATTCTCCATCTTCCAGCAAAATCATGACCCTCTTGTTGGTACATTCAGAGGCGTAATGACCTCTTCATTGGCACTTGAAACACTTGACATCACGAGGTCTGGAACTAGAAGCTTCAACCTTGCCTCTGCCCTTGTCAAGAACACTGCTTGGTTTGGTTTCTTCTCTAGGATAGGAATTGTTGTCCTTCTGGAACGGTTTAGACTCTTTAGGGTAAGGTGACTTTTCTTCCTTCGTGTTGTGTAACCGGTTAGAGCCATAGTGGTTGCGTGAATGTCCTTTCCTCTTGAGCTGTTGCTCCACAAGAATAGCTTTGTGTAGCATCTCTTCAAGCTCCACATAATGTTGCATCTCAACATTGTCTTGTATCTCTCGGTTTAGACCACACAGGAACCTTGACATGGTTGCTTCTCTACCGTCTGATATGCTAGCTCTTAGCATGAGAAACTCCATCTCCTGGTAATACTCCTCCACTGATCTTGAACCTTGAGTAAGCTTTCTAAGCCGGTGATGCAAGTCCCTGTGGTAGTGACTTGGAACAAACCTCATGCGCATGATAGACTTCATCTCTGTCCAAGTCTCTACTGGTTCTTCTCCATTCCTCCTACGAGTTGTGATGTACTGATCCCACCAACTTAGAGCATAGTCATAGAACTCATTGGCAGCAATCTGAATCTTCTTGTGGTTTGTGTACTGCTTACACTGAAAGACTAACTCAATCTTCTTCTCCCACTCAAGGTAGGCATCCGGATCATCTTTGCCATGGAATGGGGGTATCTTTATCTTCAAACCAGCAAGCTCATCTCCCTGGTTCATCCTTCTTTCTTGGACACGCCTATGTCTTCTTTGGCTTTGTCTTGAGGATGAACTGAGGTGTTCATACTCATTGTCAGTCTCCTCATAACCAGCATGCTCTTGGCGAGTGACATGAGCTCTCTCTTCTCTCCTAGTCTCTCGGTTTGGAATTTGACTAGTAGCTCTTCTGACTTCTTCCCTGAGCTCTCTCCGGATGTCATTGAGGTTGGTCCTTGATGCGTCCCTAGGATGCTCTTTGGTTGATGGGGATGGATAAATCCTTGCAAGAACGAATCAGAGACTCAAGTTCTTCAAGGCGTGTGGATTGAATGGTGACACAAGAGGGATGGATGATCTCTTGATACTCCTAGGTGAACAAACCGGATATGACACACCAATTTAGACACCCTTAGGTCTCTGGATATTACACACCAGAACTCGACACACTTTCTTGAGAGAGAGCCGTCAAGGAGAAAGGAATACTCGTTGATAAAAAGTTGGATGAGTTACAATAGGGTTTAGGAACCCTTTAAATAAAGAGAAACCGAGAACAAGCTCTCTAGGGTTTCGGAAATAAGCAAAATGGAAACTATGGTTTAACTTTAACATATGCTTAAAAATAACATAAAATGTAAACTTCTTTCTAGACTTGGACCGAGATAGGGCCTAAGTGATGTGAAGACAAGTTGTGGCCTCGTTAAAAACCTTCCTCCGGAAAACCTCGTGGGACAAAACCAAAAGCAAGGAAAAGAGCACGCACCCCATGTCTTGCCTAGACACTAACTCAGCTTGATGTAGAGATGGCTTGAATTGTGATCAAGACACCTCGGATCAGACCTTGTCCAAGACTTTCTTGTTGTGGATGTGAAGTGAGTAATCCAACAACATTCTCTTTAAGCTTCTTGACTCTGGAACGAGTCATGGGACATTCAGGAATGGCTAGAGCATCATCACCAGGCTGATGGTGCAATGTGGCTTCATGTGGCTCATCTAGACTCTCCTTGTTCTCCTTAGTGATCCGGTCCATGATCACATCATCCCCTCCCTCTTGAAAAGGATTTGTCCTCAAATCAGGTTCATCTACAGCAAAAGGAGCCAAGTCAGTGACATTGAAGCTATTTGATACATCGTACTTACCTTGGAGATCAAGTTTGTAGGCATTGTCATTGATCTTGTGTATGATCTCGAAAGGTCCATCAACCCTTGGCATCAGTTTGGACTTCCTCTCGTTGGGGAACCTATCTTTCCTCAGGTGCAACCAAACTTGGTCACCAACTTCAAAGGTCCTCACACGTCTCCCCTTGTTGGCTTGCTTCTCATAAAGCTTGGTTTTCTGCTCAATGTTTTGTCTAGCCTTCTCATGGATCCGTTGGACCATCTCTGCTTTCTTCTTGCCATCTAGACTGATCCTTTCACACTCAGGTAAAGGCATTAGATCCAAAGGGGGAGGTGGGATTGAACCCATAAACAATCTCAAAAGGTGAATACTTAGAAGCAGAATGCATAGCATGATTGTATGCAAATTCACAATGTGGTAAGTATTCTTCCCATGTCCTTAAGTTCTTTTTAATGAATGCACGCAGGAGTGTTCCTAAGGTTCTATTGACTACTTCAGTTTGTCCATCAGTTTACGGATGACATGTAGTAGAAAACAACAGTTTAGTGCCTAGCTTAGACCAAAGTGTCTTCCAGAAGTAACTAAGAAACTTAGTGTCCCTATCAGAAACTATAGTCCTAGGCATGCCATGTAAACGAACAACTTCTTTAAAGAACAAGTTAGCAACATGTAATGCATCATCAGTCTTATGACATGCTATGAAGTGTGCCATCTTAGAGAACCTATCAACAACAACAAAGATTGAGTCCTTTCCGGTTCTAGTCCTAGGTAATCCAACAACAAAGTCCATGGAAATGTCATTCCAGGGATGGTGTGGAATGGGTAAAGGAGTATACAAACCCTGGGATTGGACTTGGGACTTGGCATGCTTGCAAGTAGCACACCTCTCACAGATTCTCTCCACATCTCTCTTCATATGCGGCCAATAGAAGTGATCCTGCAAAACTTTTAAGGTCTTGGCAACCCCAAAGTGTCCCATTAGACTGCCCCCATGGGATTCCCTGACAAAGAGATCTCTCAAAGAGCAGTTAGGCACACACAACCTATTATCATAAAACAAGTAGCCTTCTAGCCTGAAGTAATGCCCTGCAGCAAACTTCTCACAAGAAGCATAGGCTTCCTTGAAATCATGGTCAGTAACATACATATCTTTTATCTGCTCAAAACCAAGTAACTTAGCATCTAGAGTGGTCAAGAGAACATACCTCCGAGATAGTGCATCAGCAACTATGTTCTCCTTACCTTGTTTATACTTGATCACGTATGGGAAGGTCTCAATGAATTCAACCCACCTTGCGTGTCTCTTGCTAAGCTTACTCTGCCCTTTTAGATACTTTAGGGACTCATGATCAGTGTGTATGACAAACTCCTTGGGCCACAAGTAATGTTGCATAAAGCTTTTCATTCCTTAAAACATTCAGGACAGCCCTAAGATGTTCTAGATGTTCTTCTAAGTTCCTGCTATATACTAAGATGTCATCAAAGTATACTACAACAGAAATGCCTATGAATGACCTAAGAACATGATTCATTAACCTCATGATTGTACTAGGTGCATTGGTTAATCCAAATGGCATAACTAACCACTCATATAATCCATGTTTAGTTTTGAATGCAGTTTTCCATTCATCTCCTTCTTTCATCCTAATCTGATGATAACCACTTTTCAAATCTATCTTAGAAAAGATGCAAGAGCCATACAATTCATCAAGCATATCATCAAGTCTAGGGATAGGATGGCGATACTTCACTGTGATGTTGTTGATTGATCTAAAATCAACACACATACGCCATGTACCATCCTTCTTAGGCACTAGGAGCACTGGTACAGCACATGGGCTCAAACTCTCTCGGATATAGCCCTTCTCCATGAGTTCCTCTACTTGTCTTTGTAACTCCTTGGTCTCAACCGGATTGGTTCTGTATGCTGGACGGTTTGGAAGTGTAGATCCTGGAACAAAGTCTATCTGGTGCTCAATCCCTCTCAAAGGTGGTAAACCAATGGGATTGTCGTCTGGAAATACATCTTGAAACTCCTGCAAAAGAGAAACCATTTCACTCAGATACACCGGTGTAGAATCTGTAAGGTTCAAAAGAGTTTCTTTAAACACAAGTAAGATAGCAGATTGTTGAGAGTAGAGAGTTCTTTTTATATCACCCATGTTAGCATAGAAGTTAGGCTGCTTAGTTCCAGCCGGATTTAGATCAATCTCCTTCTTCTTTTGGAGTTGAACCTGATCTTGTTGAACTTCCTTAGGTGTCAAGGGAACCAGAGTGGTCTTGCGTCCCTTGAACTCAAAGGAGTGCTTGTTGGTGAAGCCATCATGGATAACTCGGCGATCAGATTGCCAAGGTCTTCCAAGAAGTATGTGACCAGCTTCCATAGGCAACACATCACACAAGACTTCATCTTCATATCTCCCAATGGCTAAGGGAATAAGGACTTGACTTGAGACCTTCATGGTGCCTTCTTCATTCAGCCATTGTAGCCGGTAAGGTTTGGGATGCTTCTGAACCTTCAATCCCAACTTCTTGACCAGGGTTTCACTCGCAGCATTCACACAACTAATACCATCAACAATGAGGCTGCACACTTTCCCTTGGACCAAGCACCGGGTGTAGAAGAGGTTCTCACGCTGCTCCAGCTCCTCAGCCTTGTTTTGCAAGCTTAAAAGTCTTCTTGCTACTAAAAGCTTCCCCTTTACTGGTCCTTCTTCATGTTCTTCTTCAGTGTCTTCTTGGTCAGACTCGGTGATGTCATCTTCTGAGGCATATTCTCCATCTTCCAGCAAAATCATGACTCTCTTGTTGGTACATTCAGAGGCGTAATGACCTCTTCCTTGGCACTTGAAACACTTGACATCACGAGCTCTGGAACTAGAGGCTTCAACCTTGCCTTTGCCCTTGTCAAAAGCACTGCTTGGTTTGGTCTCTTCTCTTGGATAGGACTTGTGATCCTTCTGGAACGGCTTAGACTCCTTAGGGTAAGGGGTCTTCTCTTCCTTTGTGTTGTGTAACCGGTTAGAGCCATAGTGGCTGCGTGAATGTCCCTTCCTCTTGAGCTGTTGCTCCACAAGAATAGCTTTGTGTAGCATCTCTTCAAGCTCCACATAATGTTGCATCTCAACATTGTCTTGTATCTCTCGGTTTAAACCACATAGGAACCTTGACATGGTTGCTTCTCTATCTTCTGATATGCTAGCTCTTAGCATGAGCAACTCCATCTCCTGGTAATACTCCTCCACTGATCTTGAGCCTTGGGTAAGTTTCCTAAGCCGGTGATGCAAATCTCTGTGGTAGTGACTTGGAACAAACCTCTTGCGCATGATAGACTTCATCTCTGTCCAAGTTTCAACTGGTTCCTCTCCATTCCTTCTACGGGTTGTGATGTACTGATCCCACCAACTTAGAGCATAGTCATAGAATTCAGTGGCAGCAATCTGAATCTTCTTATGGTTTGTGTACTGCTTACACTGAAAGACTAGCTCAATCTTCTTCTTCCACTCAAGGTAGGCATCCGGATCAGCTTTGCCATGGAATGGGGGTATCTTTATCTTCAAACCAGCAAGCCCATCTCCCTGGTTCATTCTTCTTTCTTGGACACGCCTATGTCTTCTTTGGCTTTGTCTTGAGGATGAACTGAGGTGTTCATACTCATTGTCAGTCTCCTCATAACCGGCATGCTCTTGGCGAGTCGCATGAGGTCTCTCTTCTCTCCTAGTCTCCCGGTTTGGAACTTGACCAGTAGCTCTCCTGATGTCTTCTCTGATCTCTCTCCGGATGTCATTGAGGTTGGTCCTCATCATCTCGGTCATGGTTGCTACCATGTTCTGATTGAGTTGAGCCGACATAGCCTCCATGAGAAGCTTGTTCTTCCTAACGAGTGCAGCTTCTTCTTCAGACTCGGATCCCATGCTTCCTGCTACAAGCAAAAAAGGAGATTAGGGTTTGCGGATTCAAGTAAAAAGGAAATTCTTTAAGTTTCGTTTAATCTTTTCTAAGCTTGTCTAGCACCCTAAACAACCTTAATCTACTCGTATTCAAGGTGATTAACAAGTTAAACAGATGAAACAAAGTGATCTAAAAGGAAAAAGACAACTTGTGCGGCTAGGGTTTAACAACTAGGGTTTCTGCAAGCAAAAAGGAAAATCTCTTAAACCTTGTCTAATCTCTCGGAATTTCGAGCAGCCCTAAACAGATTAGATCTACTGCTTATTCAAGATGATAAAGATGAAACACGGATGAAACAAAAACAATAAGAGAGAAAACGAGCACTTCCCAACCAAAGTTGCTCTGATACCACTTGATGCGTCCCTAGGATGCTCTTTGGTTGATGGGGATGGATAAATCCTTGCAAGAACGAATCAGAGACTCAAGTTCTTCAAGGCGTGTGGATTGAATGGTGACACAAGAGGGATGGATGATCTCTTGATACTCCTAGGTGAACAAACCGGATATGACACACCAATTTAGACACCCTTAGGTCTCTGGATATTACACACCAGAACTCGACACACTTTCTTGAGAGAGAGCCGTCAAGGAGAAAGGAATACTCGTTGATAAAAAGTTGGATGAGTTACAATAGGGTTTAGGAACCCTTTAAATAAAGAGAAACCGAGAACAAGCTCTCTAGGGTTTCGGAAATAAGCAAAATGGAAACTATGGTTTAACTTTAACATATGCTTAAAAATAACATAAAATGTAAACTTCTTTCTAGACTTGGACCGAGATAGGGCCTAAGTGATGTGAAGACAAGTTGTGGCCTCGTTAAAAACCTTCCTCCGGAAAACCTCGTGGGACAAAACCAAAAGCAAGGAAAAGAGCACGCACCCCATGTCTTGCCTAGACACTAACTCAGCTTGATGTAGAGATGGCTTGAATTGTGATCAAGACACCTCGGATCAGACCTTGTCCAAGACTTTCTTGTTGTGGATGTGAAGTGAGTAATCCAACAACATTCTCTTTAAGCTTCTTGACTCTGGAACGAGTCATGGGACCTTCAGGAATGGCTAGAGCATCATCACCAGGCTGCTGGTGCAATGTGGCTTCATGTGGCTCATCTAGACTCTCCTTGTTCTCCTTAGTGATCCGGTCCATGATCACATCACCAAGGAGCAGGTAGTGTTCATTGGATAGTTGGACCAAGAATACATCCCAAGGTCTTATGAAGAAGCTATGGAACACAAGGAGTGGAGAGACTCAGTGGGGGAATGAAACCAATGCCATGATTGTAAAATGACACATGGTATGAAGTGGAGCTTCCAAAAGGCAAGAAGGCAGTGACAAGCATGTGGATCTTCACAATCAAATACAATGCTGATGGTACTGTTTTAGTGTAGACGGTTTAGACCTGTTAAGGGCTCTGGAATGTCCGGGTTTATTGAGTGTTTAATTGGGATGTAAACCAGTTGGTTATTGTTGGTTTTAGTTGGTTACATTTGTATATAAGTTGTTGTAACAAACTTTATCCAATTAATGAAGTTCTTAGTTTTACATCAAAGAAAGCTAAAATGGTATCAGAGCATTTCCGCGAATTTTTCTTCGATGGAGCTCAGATTCATCGCGTTTCTTCTCTTTTCTCGTTGATTTCTTCATCAGATCATGTTTCGAGAGTGATTCTACCGATCGATTTGATCCAGGAAGCATCCAAATCATCTCCGATTATGGTTTAGAGCTCCGATCTTATCTGATAACGAAGCAAGGACGAAAAATGACAGGACGAACACAGACCTCACCAAATCAATCACCTATCTCGACTTCTTCAACTCCAATGGCCGCGGCGATGACTCCACACGGAGGTTTCCCGGACGATCGCGACCTTGACTCCACACGGAGGTTTCCCGGACGATCGCGACCTTACGACGAAGAAGGAATCATATGATAATGTTCACAGTCCGTTCTTCCTCCATTCTGCGGATCATCCAGGTCTATCCATTGTCTCTCACACTCTTGATGGTTCCAATTACAATAATTGGTTGATCGCAATGCGTATGAGCTTAGATGCAAAGAACAAGCTTAGCTTTGTAGATGGGACATTACCTAGGCCAGATGTGGATGATAGATTGTTTAAGATCTGGAGTAGATGTAACAATATGGTGAAGGCTTGGCTATTGAAAGTGGTGAACAAAGAAATCTATGATAGCATCCTGTACTATGAAGATGCCGTTGAGATGTGGAATGATTTATATCTGAGGTTTAGAGTGAGTAATCTTCCAAGGAAGTATCAGCTAGAACAATCAATCATGAGTTTGAAACATGAGAATCTTGATCTATTTACATATTACATGAAGAAGAAAACATTGTGGGAACAACTGGCTAATACCAGAACCACCACGGTGAAGAAGTGTAATTGTGATCATGTGAAGGAGTTGATTGAAGAAGCTGAGACTAGCAGAATCATACAGTTTCTTATGGGACTAAATGAGAATTTTGCAAACATACGAGGCCAAATCCTGAACATGAAGCTAAGACCAAGTTTGACAGAGATTTATAGCATTCTAGATCAAGATGAGAGTCAACGTTCTGTTGGATATACACCAAAGAGCAATCCGAATCCATCTATTTTCCAAGTTCAAGCATCTAACTCTGTTGAGCAGCCACATACTCTTGCAATTCAATTAGGATATCAAAAACCTCATTGTTCTCACTGTCACAAGGTAGGACACATGGCTGACAAGTGTTACAAGTTACACGGTTATCCTCCGGGTTCAAAATGGAAGAAACCTCAGACGATTGGTGTCACTAATCTTTCTCAAGGTGCACCAGAGTTAAAGACAGAGAAGTCAGATTACTCAAAGGAGGAAATGTCTAAAGATCAAATCCAACACATGATATCTTATCTCAGTTCCAAGCTTTACGTCTCAAATGAATCAGTTCCAGATAAGACTTGTGCTTTGACTTCAAATTCCGTACCTTTAATCTCTCAGGTTACAGGTACTTTCCTTGATCTATACTCCAAATCCTATTTTGACATGCTTATTTCTTCAGTTTCAACAGAACCGGCAGTGTCTCTTAGAGCTTGGGTATTAGATTCAGGGGCAACTCATCACGTTTCCCATAATAGAGAACTTTATGTAGATTACAGTATTGACAAAGGAAATAAATAGAAAAGGAGAAGAGAGGATCTGGAATCACTTGAAGAAGATGCAACAAATCCGAGCAGACTTGGAATGCAAGTATGTCCGTACAACACTTGCCTTCCAAGTCACCCAAACTTAACCTAACGTGTTTTCAGAGTATTAGAATGAAGAAGAAAAATGCTAGTGATGGAGTTCACACTGGCATGTCTCAGGAAAAGGGGTGTAAATTCTTAACCATGAAGAATTTGACCATGAAACCAATTTTCCTACATTCTACACTCATAAAGGGCACGCGGCGAATTGGAATCAGTCCAAAAAGAGTTATGGTTTGGAAGTTACACCAGTTACAAGTTGCAGGTGTTCTGCTGCCCGCTCAAGCAAGAGTGATTTAATCTAGAGTGGCTTGGAAGGCAAGGAAGCTGAGAGGCTTTCTCAGCTCAACCTGAGCACGCCTAAGAGAGCTTCTAGAAGGGGATTTGAAGTTCAAATGTGGATCTACAAGTTCAAATTCAAATTGGAGTTGTTGGAAGTGGATATTACTATTCCAAACCCAATTATGATGTTCTTGTCTCCTTGTCCCCTTTCATGCAAGTTTAAACTCTATATATGTGTTGTATCTTGATTCTGAATGAAGTAAGTAAGAAGAACAAGTTTCTCACTCTAAATTCGTGGCTCTCTCTCTTGCTTGTGTTTAATCAATATTTACAATGTAAGGAGTTAAGCATCATGGTTTAGAGGCTACCTTAGCTCTTCCTCTCTTAAGGCAGCCTAATACTTGTTAAAATCACCTCTAAACTCTTTATTAATCTTCTCTTACTCTAGCTTACTGATTCTATCTCTTTTTAGTCTTAAGTACACAAACTATAAGTGTTGTGTTACTTCACAAGGATAGATTCATACTAGAGATAGTTTAATTCTAGTTCTTGTATCAATCTCACAGCCACTTTATCTTGTTAGATTTAGATGGTGTGTAGAGTGTTTTGCTGAGAGGATTCAATCACAAGTTGATTGTCTCTTCCTTGTAGTTGTGAGTTCTTGTTGTTGGTAGAAGGGAATTTAGTCACAAGTTGACTAAATACTCTCTTGACATGAGACAAACACTCATGAATTCTAACATGGTATCAGAGCCTTGTTGCTCTTCTTGGGATGAACTCACTTCTTTTGTGTCTGTTTCTTCATCTGAAACTCTCTCTCTCTCTCTGACTTAAATTAGTTTTGAGGAGCTATGTGGCTAGGATTCAAAACTTGGACAGTAGAGAGTTTAGATGAGTTATGATTTCAAAATCTGAGTGTTTACTCAAGATGCAAGTCTTTAAATGTTTTTTTTAAATCAATGACTCTCCCCTTGATCTCCTCATTGTTTAAGCTTTTGGATGAAAGAATAAAGTCTGTTCATACCTGCTTGAGGGAGGGAGAAAAGATTAAACTTGTGTCTTGAAAAACACTTGAAAAAAAATCGATTTCAAAGATATGTGTGTTCTTTGAAAGGATTTTGAATTCTGAAAAATGTTTTGCATTGTGATTTGAAACTCTTTTATTCCTCTCCTCTTGTTTCTCTTAATAAGCTTGGGCTATTAAATCTGTAAAAATCTATGCTTGAGGAATGGAGAGTGAATTAAAGGATTGTTTTGAGTTTGAATACTCTTGAAATTGTTTTTTTTTGAAAATTGATTTTCCTTATGAAAAGGTTTTGGAAAGTATTTTTTTAAATTCTGGAAAAGTATTTTAAAATTATTTTTGATAAGTTCTTGATGAATTCTTGGTTTATTAAAGCCATTGTAAAAGGTTTTAATTCCTTAGAAAAAAAAAAATTTAAAATTGCTTTAGAAGATTTCTTTGAAAGAAAGGTTTTCTTCTCTTGGCCTTTATGGCTTTTGAACTTGGTTGATGGATAAAGAATTGTATTCCATTGACTCTTGTTCTGTTCTCCAGAAATCACCTTTGCGTGATCTAATCTCTTAATGAGTTATTGTTGTTGTTAAGGTTGCAGGAATCTCTTGAAGGGAGCATGTCCTTGCATCCATGTAATGAAAGACTGGTTGAGAAGTCATTGCCCCTCCAGAATTGGTGATCAACCATGAACACCTTAGGGCTGTGGTTTGATGTTTTTCTCAGCCATAGAACCTCGAAGGTCATGGACTGAAGATGCTTCCGCTTATACTCTCCATCTCACCATCATCCACGACACTTTTGGTTACTTATATTCTCAGTCTTGTTATCATATTCTTACAATCTCTTTCTCTCATTTTACAATGATCATTCACTCTCTTTGGCACTCTTGGAACTTCCACAAGCGTGAGTGTGCCCTCACTAGGAAGTTCCACCACTGATTCTGTCTTTGATGTTCTAAGTTTACAGATTCAAATTACTGATATGATCATAGTCTCATTGAGGCATGAAGTTAAATGTATGGGCACAGAACATATCTGAAGTTAGAACCGATTGCCCCAGCTTGAAGAACCTGGTGTGAAGAGTCTGGTGGAAAGCGATGCATCAGCTTGACAGAAGGAGTCTATTGCCTGGAGGTGCAAGCGCGTACTGAAGTTAGAACCAATGGAGACCTTTTGGGTGAAGTTGATGGATCAGCTCAGATGTGACTGGTTCTCTCCCAGTTTGATCATGGACCATGCCATGGATCATTCTACTAATACTCTGGTTACTCATTCTCTCACTCTCTTGTTACTCATTCACTTACTCTCTGGTTACTTATTCACTGGTTACTTTTCTTAAATCATTGGGATCAGAATTGGTGAGTTATCAAGATCTGATCCTAGTGTGTGTGGTCTAATTCTTGCTGGAGTTTGAGTGGTGTTTCAGGTACACAAGTGTTGTCTCTGTTCATCACCAGTCCAAGACAAAGAATAAGGACATTGTCCATGCTGATCAGAGCCTACACATGATGTATATTCCTGTGTCATTCAGAGCCTACACATGATGTACATTCCTGACCATGGAGAGATGTTTTGTGTGTGAAACCGGTTGAAGAAGCGCAGCCTGTTTGGGTGTTGAGCTCCTGGTTCAAAAGACTTACAAGAGGCAGTGGAGAAAAGACTAAGGGAGGAGCCGGTTGACTTAAGCGCAGCTGTAGGGGTGATGCGCTCCTGGTTTCAATACTCAATGTGCTCACTTCCAAGCTTGATCCTTCACTTATTCTCTCCGGATCAAGCTTGAGGAGGGGTAATGGTGAGCTATCCTGAAGGTCCAAGTCGTCCATTGCCTCACCTCAGATAATATGGAGGATTCAAGTGTCCAAGAGACACTCCTCACCATTCATACCAACCATATGCAAGGGGAGTAACCATTTCAATCTATAAATATGAATTGATTGGTTTATGCCTTGAGAATTGATGCAAGTGTTTATGCACTATGTAGAAGGTACTTGGAGTTCTCTATAGCAGAAGCTGGTAGACCATAACTCTCCTTGAAGATGGCAAGAAGTCACAAGAAAGAGGGAGACAACAAACCAGCTTGTAGAAGAGATGATCCAAGAAATGATGTGCGCAAGTTATGGAGTTCATACTTGCTGTTTAAGAAAGGCCTTGATCCAGAGTCTATGTGTCCAACCACACTGGTTCTAAGACACATAGAACTCATTGGCCAATCCCTAGGCTTTGTAGAAGTCAACTCTTTTTCCCTTAGAAAGTTTTGTCCCATGAGGTTTTCTTGCTAAGGTTTTTAATGAGGGAGCTTCTTCAAGGTTCCAAGCTTGCCCAAGGATCTCCTATGGTCAAGCTTGAGGGGGAGTATTAGAATGAAGAAGAAAAATGCTAGTGATGGAGTTCACACTGGCATGTCTCAGGAAAAGGGGTGTAAATTCTTAACCATGAAGAATTTGACCATGAAACCAATTGTCCTACATTCTACACTCATAAAGGGCACGCGGCGAATTGGAATCAGTCCAAAAAGAGTTATGGTTTGGAAGTTACACCAGTTACAAGTTGCAGGTGTTCTGCTGCCCGCTCAAGCAAGAGTGATTTAATCTAGAGTGGCTTGGAAGGCAAGGAAGCTGAGAGGCTTTCTCAGCTCAACCTGAGCACGCCTAAGAGAGCTTCTAGAAGGGGATTTGAAGTTCAAATGTGGATCTACAAGTTCAAATTCAAATTGGAGTTGTTGGAAGTGGATATTACTATTCCAAACCCAATTATGATGTTCTTGTCTCCTTGTCCCCTTTCATGCAAGTTTAAACTCTATATATGTGTTGTATCTTGATTCTGAATGAAGTAAGTAAGAAGAACAAGTTTCTCACTCTAAATTCGTGGCTCTCTCTCTCTTGCTTGTGTTTAATCAATATTTACAATGTAAGGAGTTAAGCATCATGGTTTAGAGGCTACCGTAGCTCTTCCTCTCTTAAGGCAGCCTAATACTTGTTAAAATTACCTCTAAACTCTTTATTAATCTTCTCTTACTCTAGCTTACTGATTCTATCTCTTTTTAGTCTTAAGTACACAAACTATAAGTGTTGTGTTACTTCACAAGGATAGATTCATACTAGAGATAGTTTAATTCTAGTTCTTGTATCAATCTCACAGCCACTTTATCTTGTTAGATTTAGATGGTGTGTAGAGTGTTTTGCTGAGAGGATTCAATCACAAGTTGATTGTCTCTTCCTTGTAGTTGTGAGTTCTTGTTGTTGGTAGAAGGGAATTTAGTCACAAGTTGACTAAATACTCTCTTGACATGAGACAAACACTCATGAATTCTAACACAGAGTCAAGGCAAGTTTAAACTCACCTTGGTCGACATCAGAAAGAGGAGAAGACCGTTGGAGATATTATGGGAACAAGAGGAATGAATAAAATAAGGAGAAGTCACATGTTCCATTTCTGCTCTCTCTGCTCCAGCAGTTGAGGACAAGTCACTTTCACTTCTGCTCTCTCTGCTCCAGCAGAACATTTGTTTATTGTTTATCTTGTTTCTGTCTTAGGCAACTTGCCTTTATATATTTTGTATCTCACACTTATTCTAATCAAGGAAAAGAGTTCCTTCTCTCTCTTTCTCTCTTGCATACGAAATTCACTCTCTCTCTCTCTCTCTTGGATTCAAACTCATATTTCTCTCTGTTCTTGAGCTTGTTCTTCACTGTTCTTCATTTACTTTCATGGTATCAGAGCCTTAAGCTCCTAAACCTTTCACTTTCTTCCGCAAACACACTCTACTTACTCCATTCTACCTTTCTATCCGAATAGTTTCTGGTTTTCTTGAAGAACATCCTTTTATCCAGTGGATATTAGTCTTGTTCTTGCAAGTTTCTGGGCTGTTCTTCACCATTTCTTTTTATTTCTCTTCATTTCTCTTTATATATTCACCATATAAAGAGATAGTAGCTTGTTTCTGCTTGTTTTCTAGCTTTTCCAGTGTTCAAATTTCAAATTTCTACCCAGCACACTCTATTACCCACTGGACAATAGCAAGTCAAAATGGAGCAACACAAACAAATAGTCTTTCCAGTCACTCTAAAAGGTTTAAACTACCTTCTATGGTCGAGATTGACCAAGACAGCCCTTGGTGGTAGAGGTCTATGGGAGCACATCACTTCAGGAGAAGCCCCAAGACAAATCACACAAGGAGAAGATGGCAGAGAAGTTGTAGTGACAGATGAAGGCAAATGGGTTCAAGAAGATCTCATGGTGCTGTCTGCCTTGCAAGGTTCTCTGGATGGTCCCATAATGGAAGCTTACTCCTACTGTGAGACAGCAAAGGAGTTGTGGGACACCTTACAAAAAGTCTATGGAAACACCTCTAACCTCAGCAGAGTCTTTGAAGTGAAGAGGACAATCAACAACTTGCATCAGGAGGATGTAGACTTTACCAAACACTTTGGAAAGTTCAGAGCATTGTGGGCTGAACTTGAGATGCTGAGACCAAGCACCACTGATCCAACCATCCTGAATACAAGGCGTGAGGAGGACAAAGTATTTGGGTTACTCCTCACTCTTAATCCTACTTTCAATGATGTTATCAAACACATTTTAAGAGCTAAGGAGCTGCCCAGTCTGGATGATGTGTGTGCTCAACTACAGAAAGAACAAGGTTCTGATGGGCTGTTTGGTGGTAAAGCAGAGCTATCCATGGTTAATAAGGCCGAGAAGATGGAGACTGCTTCAGCAAACAAAGCTTATTATAAGCCAGGAGGGGATAAGCGCATGACTTGTGAGCATTGCAAGAAGCAAGGACACTCCAAGAACAACTGCTGGATTCTCCAACCCCACCTCAGGCCACCTAAGTTCAATCAGACCAGATCATGAAGCAAGAGCTCAAGACACACAACCAGGCAATGTCTCTATGCGCATGGGAGAGGATGGAAGAGCCATGATCTCAACAACACATGCGGTTGGGTCTACCTCTCAGGCCATACCTCAACCTCCTAATGATGATGCCTTCATCCGCAAGTCAGACATTGAGGCCCTCATAAAGGCTCTCAATGCAAACTCTGGTAACACTAGTATTAATGTTAGAATTCATGAGTGTTTGTCTCATGTCAAGAGAGTATTCAGTCAACTTGCGACTGAATTCCCTTCTACCAACAACAAGAACTCACAACTACAAGGAAGAGACAATCAACTTGTGATTGAATCCTCTCAGCATAACACTCTACACACCATCTAAATCTAACAAGATAAAGTGGCTGTGAGATTGATACAAGAACTAGAATTAAACTATCTCTAGTATGAATCTATCCTTGTGAAGTAACACAACACTTATAGTTTGTGTACTTAAGACTAAAAAGAGATAGAATCAGTAAGCTAGAGTAAGAGAAGATTAATTAAGAGTTTAGAGGTGATTTTAGAGTAGAATGGGCAAGCAATGATGTGCCATTAGGCAGATCCTAAATCGTGTATCACAACCTCTCTACATTGTGAAGAACTTGAAGAACACTTAGTAAAGAGATGGAGATACAAGAATTTTGTATAAGCTTGTCTCTTATTTCTTGCTTAATTCAGAATCAAGTTACAACATATATATAGAGTTTAAACTTGCATGAAAGGGGACAAGGAGACAAGAAGACAAGGTAAAAATGAAAGGAATAGTAATAACCACTCCCAACAACTCCAATTTGAATTTGAACTTGTAGATCCACATTTGAACTTCAAATCTCCTTCTAGAAGCTCTCTTAGGCGTTCTCAGGTTGAGCTGAGAAAGCCTCTCAGCTTCCTTGCCTTCCAAGCCACTCTAGATCAAATCACTCTTGCTTGAGCGGGCAGCAGAACACCTGCAACTTGTAACTGGTGTAACTTCCAAACCATAACTCTTTTTGGACTGATTCCAATTCGCCGCGAGACCTTGATGAGTGTAGAATGTAGGGAAATTGGTTTCATGGTCAAATTCTTCATGGTTAGGAATTTACACCCCTTTTCCTGAGACATGCCAGTGTGAACTCCATCACTAGCATTTTCTTCTTCATTCTAATACTCCCCCTCAAGCTTGACCATAGGAGATCCTTGGGCAAGCTTGGAACCTTGAAGAAACTCCCTCATTAAAAACCTTAGCAAGAAAACCTCATGGGACAAAACTTTCTAAGGGAAAAAGAGTGGACTTCTACAAAGCCTAGGGATTGGCCAATGAGTTCTATGTGTCTTAGAACCAGTGTGGTTGGACACATAGACTCTGGATCAAGGCCTTTCTTAAGCAGCAAGTACGAACTCCATAACTTGCGCACATCATTTCTTGGATCATCTCTTCTACAAGCTGGTTTGTTGTCTCCCTCTTTCTTGTGACTTCTTGCCATCTTCAAGGAGAGTTATGGTCTACCAGCTTCTGCTATAGAGAACTCCAAGTACCTTCTACATAATGCATAAACACTTGCATCAATTCTCAAGGCATAAACCAATCAATTCATATTTATAGATTGAAATGGTTACTCCCCTTGCATATGGTTGGTATGAATGGTGAGGAGTGTCTCTTGGACACTTGAATCCTCCAAATTATCTGAGGTGAGGCAATGGACGACTTGGACCTTCAGGATAGCTCACCATTACCCCTCCTCAAGCATGATCCGGAGACAATAAGTGAAGGATCAAGCTTGGAAGTGAGCACATTGAGTATTGAAACCAGGAGCGCATCACCCCTACAGCTGCGCTTAAGTCAACCGGTTCCTCCCTTAGTCTTTTCTCCACTGCCTCTTGTAAGTCTTTTGAACCAGGAGCTCAACACCCAAACAGGCTGCGCTTCTTCAACCGGTTTCACACACAAAACATCTCTCCATGGCCAGGAATGTACATCATATGTAGGCTCTGAATGACACAGGAATATACATCATGTGTAGGCTCTGATCAGCATGGACAATGTCCTTATTCTTTGTCTTGGACTGGTGATGAACAGAGACAACACTTGTGTACCTGAAACACCACTCAAACTCCAGCAAGAATTAGACCACACACACTAGGATCAGACCTTGATAACTCACCAATTCTGATCCCAATGATTTAAGAAAAGTAACCAGTGAATAAGTGAATGAGTAACAAGAGAGTGAGAGAATGAGTAACCAGAGTATTAGTAGAATGATCTATGGCATGGTCCATGATCAAACTGGGAGAGAACCAGTCACATCTGAGCTGATCCATCAACTTCACCCAAAAGGTCTCCATTGGTTCTAACTTCAGTATGCGCTTGCACCTCCAGGCAACATACTCCTTCTGTCAAGCTGATCCATCAACTTTCCACCAGACTCTTCACACCAGGTTCTTCAAGCTGGGGAAATCGGTTCTAACTTCAGATATGTTCTGTGCCCATACATTTAACTTCATGCCTCAATGAGACTATGATCATATCAGTCATTTGAATCTGTGAACTTAGAACATCAAAGACAGAATCAGTGGTGGAACTTCCTAGTGAGGGCACACTCACGCTTGTGGAAGTTCCAAGAGTGCCAGAGAGAGTGAATGATCATTGTAAAATGAGAGAAAGAGATTGTAAGAATATGATAACAAGACTGAGAGTATAAGTAACCAAAAGTGTAGTGGATAATGGTGAGATGGAGAGTATAAGCGGAAGCATCTTCAGTCCATGACCTTCAAGGTTCTATGGCTGAGCAAAACATCAAACCACAGCTCTAAGGCGTTCATGGTTGATCACCAATTCTGGAGAGGCAATGACTTCTCAACCAGTCTTTCATTACATGGATGCAAGGACATGTTCCTTTCAAGGGATTCCTGCAACCTTAACAACAAAAATAACTCATTAAGAGATTAGATCACACAAAGGTGATTTCTGGAGGAAAGAACAAGGGTTGAATGGAACACAATTCTTTGTCCATCAATCAATTTCAAAGGCCATAAAGGCCAAGAGAAGAAAACCTTTTCACAAATGGTTTGAAAACCTTTTCTTTCAAAGAAATCTTGCAAAGTAATTTAAAGCAATTACCTAAGGAATTAAATCCTTTTACAATGGTTCTAATAAACCAAGAATTCATCAAGAACTTATCAAAAAAAATTTTTAAAGTACTTTTCCAGAATTTTAAAAAAATACTTTCCACAACCTTTTCATAAGAAAAATCAATTTCCAAAATATTTTCAAGAGTATTCAAACTCAAAACAATCTTTTAATCACTCTCCCTCCCTCAAGCATATATTTGTACAGACTTAATAGCCCAAGCTTATTAAGAGAAACAAGAGGAGAGGAATAAAAGAGTTTGAATTCACAATGCAAAACATTTTTCAGAATTCAAAATCCTTTCAAAGAACGCACATATCTTTGAAATCGATTTTTTTCAAGTGTTTTTCAAGACACAAGTTTAATCTTTTCTCCCTCCCTCAAGCTGGTATGAACAGACTTTATTCTTTCATCCAAAAGCTTAAACAATGAGGAGATCAAGGGGAGAGTCATTGATTTTTAAAAAACTTTTAAAGACTTGCATCTTGAGTAAACACTTAGATTTTGAAATTTTGAAATCATAACTCATCTAAACTCTCTACTGTCCAAGTTTTGAATCCTAGCCACATAGCTCCTCGAAACTAATTTGAGTCAGAGAGAGAGAGAGAGTTTCAGATGAAGAAACAGACACAAAAGAAGTGAGTTCATCCCAAGAAGAGCAACAAGGCTCTGATACCATGTTAGAATTCATGAGTGTTTGTCTCATGTCAAGAGAGTATTCAGTCAACTTGCGACTGAATTCCCTTCTACCAACAACAAGAACTCACAACTACAAGGAAGAGACAATCAACTTGTGATTGAATCCTCTCAGCAAAACACTCTACACACCATCTGAATCTAACAAGATAAAGTGGCTGTGAGTTTGATACAAGAACTAGAATTAAACTATCTCTAGTATGAATCTATCCTTGTGAAGTAACACAACACTTATAGTTTGTGTGCTTAAGACTAAAAAGAGATAGAATCAGTAAGATAGAGTAAGAGAAGATTAATTAAGAGTTTAGAGGTGATTTTAGAGTAGAATGGGCAAGCAATGATGTGCCATTAGGCAGATCCTAAATCGTGTATCACAACCTCTCTACATTGTGAAGAACTTGAAGAACACTTAGTAAAGAGATGGAGATACAAGAATTTTGTATAAGCTTGTCTCTTATTTCTTGCTTAATTCAGAATCAAGTTACAACATATATATAGAGTTTAAACTTGCATGAAAGGGGACAAGGAGACAAGAAGACAAGGTAAAAATGAAAGGAATAGTAATAACCACTCCCAACAACTCCAATTTGAATTTGAACTTGTAGATCCACATTTGAACTTCAAATCTCCTTCTAGAAGCTCTCTTAGGCGTTCTCAGGTTGAGCTGAGAAAGCCTCTCAGCTTCCTTGCCTTCCAAGCCACTCTAGATCAAATCACTCTTGCTTGAGCGGGCAGCAGAACACCTGCAACTTGTAACTGGTGTAACTTCCAAACCATAACTCTTTTTGGACTGATTCCAATTCGCCGCGAGACCTTGATGAGTTTAGAATGTAGGGAAATTGGTTTCATGGTCAAATTCTTCATGGTTAGGAATTTACACCCCTTTTCCTGAGACATGCCAGTGTGAACTCCATCACTAGCATTTTCTTCTTCATTCTAATACTCCCCCTCAAGCTTGACCATAGGAGATCCTTGGGCAAGCTTGGAACCTTGAAGAAGCTCCCTCATTAAAAACCTTAGCAAGAAAACCTCATGGGACAAAACTTTCTAAGGGAAAAAGAGTGGACTTCTACAAAGCCTAGGGATTGGCCAATGAGTTCTATGTGTCTTAGAACCAGTGTGGTTGGACACATAGACTCTGGATCAAGGCCTTTCTTAAGCAGCAAGTATGAACTCCATAACTTGCGCACATCATTTCTTGGATCATCTCTTCTACAAGCTGGTTTGTTGTCTCCTCTTTCTTGTGACTTCTTGCCATCTTCAAGGAGAGTTATGGTCTACCAGCTTCTGCTATAGAGAACTCCAAGTACCTTCTACATAATGCATAAACACTTGCATCAATTCTCAAGGCATAAACCAATCAATTCATATTTATAGATTGAAATGGTTACTCCCCTTGCATATGGTTGGTATGAATGGTGAGGAGTGTCTCTTGGACACTTGAATCCTCCAAATTATCTGAGGTGAGGCAATGGACGACTTGGACCTTCAGGATAGCTCACCATTAATTAATGCTTTAAATTCTATTCACACTGCATCACAAACTACTAGGCCTTTGATAATTGACTCAGGAGCTTCTCATCACATGATTAGGGATGTTAAACTCATTAGCAATGTCAAACCTATTAAAGTGTATCAAGAAAAGGAGATGTGAAGGCCAAACAAAGGAAGTGAAGGCCAAGCATCTCCACACCAAACTGAAGAAGAAGAAGAATCTATCCAAGCCATGAGGAAGCCTCAATGAAGATAACACACGGCCAAGACAAAGATTGTGCAAAGATAGGGCGTGTGTACTTAAGAGAAGGAGGCTGTAGAGTCATGAAGTGTGTTGCAAGTATTCAAGACTTGTGCAACAAGGAAAGGAGCCAGCAAGCTGAGAATGATCAAGGAGCCATGTGCAAAGATTGTGCAAAAATAATCATGTGCAAAGTTTGTACAAAAAGATTATTTTGCACAAGATTTGCACAAGAAAGATAATGAAATGCAAAGTTCGGGTCAGCCTCAAAACAACCAAAAATCAATGTGCAAAACAAGGGTTGAAGATAATCCTTGGTGCAAAGTTTGTGCAAAAGAATCAAGACAAACTTTGCAAAGTGCATAATCCGGGTTCTTCTTATCTAGTCCAAGAAAGAAAAGAAAGGAGTTGGCGCCAAAAGAGTTCAGTTTGAATTCAAATGAGATCACATGTCAACTTAGGGTGTCTGAACGTTTGGACCTGTCCCTATCTCGCCCAGCTGCTGCAGAAACTCCTTTGTCCTATTCCTCCTTGGCAGCTTCCTCTTGAGTTGTTTATTAGTTTCCTAGATTTGCTTTGTTTATTCTCCCTTTTGTCTTGTTTCTGCAAGAGTAACCTAATCTCCTTCTCTATAAATAGAGAGGAGAACCATTGTAAGAGACACACGAAATAAGAGACAAGCTTTAGTAAATTTGTGTATCTCCATCTCTTTACTAAGTGTTCTTCATTGTTCTTCACAATGTAGGGAGATAGTGATACACGATTTGGGTCTGCCTTAATGGCAGATCATTGTTTGTCCATTCCACTCTAAATCACTCTATACTCTTCCTTTAATCTGTTTCTAGAGTTATTCTCTCTTCTCACAGCCACTTTATCTCTCTAGATTCAGATGGTTGTGTTGATTGTTTGCTGAGAGGATTCAATCACAAGTTGATTGTCTCTTCCATTCTTGAGAGTGAGTTCATGTTCTTAGCTGTTCTTAGCTTTTCCAACATGGTATCAGAGCTTTGTTGCTCTTCCTGGGCTGAACTCACTTCTTTTGTGTCAATTTCTTCATCTGAATCTCTCTCTCTGACTTTAAATTTCGTTTTGAGGAGCTGTGTAGCTAGGATTCAAAACTTGGACAGTAGAGAGTTTAGATGAAGTATGGTTTCAAAATCTGAGTATTTACTCAAGATGCAAGTTTTAAAAGTTTTTTTTTCTAAATCAATGACTCTCCCCTTGATCCCCTCATCGTTTAAGCTTTTGGGTGAAAGATTAAAATCTGTTTATACCAGCTTGAGGGAGGGAGAAAAGATTATACTTGGGTCTTGAAATCTCTTGAAAATCGATTTCACAAATTTTCTCTTTGAAAACTATTACTTTGGTGTGTGTTCATCTTGTCTAATGACTTCTTCAAAGAGGACAAGATGGAGTTCGTTTTTTTTTTTTTGTTTCCTCTCTCCCATGTGTAAGCTTTGGTCCTGATCTTGAGTTGGGATTATAAGAACAAAGCCTAAGGGAGGGAAATGGAACAAAAGACTTCATCTGTTTTGTGCTTTAAAATCAGTTTTAAAAGATGAAGTTCTTGCTTGTTTTGTCTGAAACATTATCATTCTTTTCTACCCTTGGTCTCTCAATATTTTTCAAAACTTGGTGAAAGATTTAAAGTCTAATGAAACCAATGCTTGAGAGAGGGAGAAAGATTGATGGTGATATGTAAGAACATTTGAATTTCGGATTAAAGAAAAGATCTTTGAAAGGATTTGAATTCTAAAAATGTTTTGAACAGATTCTTGAGTAATCTGATTTTGAAAAATGTTTTTAAAATGTGTTAACTGGTGGGATGTTCATGCCTCACCAGCATTGGTGATCAGCCATGATTCTTGAAGGCCATGGACTGAAAACTGCTTCCGCATTCTCTCACACTCTCTTACTCTTCATTGTTGATCCATCATACTCTCTCTTACTCTCCATTATTCTCTCATACTCTCTCATACTCTTGTTACTTATTCTCTCATTATCTGGTTACTAATACTCTCTAGTTACTTTATTCTCTCCATCACTCACTAATTTTGTGCTTTGAATCTGTCCATACTCAACAGGTTCTAAGTCTAAGAACGGTGATTGGTGTTTGTGCTTGGTTGTCTCAAGAAGACAATGCGAGTTTGGTTGATCTAAAGCAGCATTAGAAGCTTTGGGAGTTAGAACCAATGGCCTCAGCTTCATGGACCCAAGACAAGAAGATCTTGAGGAGAAGAGACTGTAGGAAAGTGATGAATCAGCTCACCAGCAAGATGTTTGCCTAAGGGTCTTTAAGCTTCATGATGAAGCATCAGGAAGACACAGCTCACAAGCATGGAGTCCTTCCGGTTTTTGAGTTAAAAGAAGTGGTGTCACACACGGTTCTCATGGTGTCACACACACTCAACAATCAGTTTAGATCAAGGCTCAAGCCATGAGTCACTTTTGGCGGTTCTAAAGACAAGTATAAACCGCAATTTAGATCATGGATCAATGAATCCTTAAGCTCAAATCAAACCAAGGTCATAGCTATTCCAATGCACCGTAAAGGCTATACTCTTTTTGTCCTCATCATGGTTTTATCCCAAAAGGTTTTACATGGTGAGGTTTTTAATGAGGTAGTCATTTGCGTGTTGCAAGCTTGGCCTTTGGAACCAATGGCTTCCGCAGCCCAAGCTTGAGGGAGGGTATTAAAGTGTATCAAGAAAAGGAGATGTGAAGGCCAAACAAAGGAAGTGAAGGCCAAGCATCTCCACACCAAACTGAAGAAGAAGAATCTATCCAAGCCATGAGGAAGCCTCAATGAAGATAACACACGGCCAAGACAAAGATTGTGCAAAGATAGGGCGTGTGTACTTAAGAGAAGGAGGCTGTAGAGTCATGAAGTGTGTTGCAAGTATTCAAGACTTGTGCAACAAGGAAAGGAGCCAGCAAGCTGAGAATGATCAAGGAGCCATGTGCAAAGATTGTGCAAAAATAATCATGTGCAAAGTTTGTACAAAAAGATTATTTTGCACAAGATTTGCACAAGAAAGATAATGAAATGCAAAGTTCGGGTCAGCCTCAAAACAACCAAAAATCAATGTGCAAAACAAGGGTTGAAGATAATCCTTGGTGCAAAGTTTGTGCAAAAGAATCAAGACAAACTTTGCAAAGTGCATAATCCGGGTTCTTCTTATCTCGTCCAAGAAAGAAAAGAAAGGAGTTGCCGCCAAAAGAGTTCAGTTTGAATTCAAATGAGATCACATGTCAACTTAGGGTGTCTGAACGTTTGGACCTGTCCCTATCTCGCCCAGCTGCTGCAGAAACTCCTTTGTCCTATTCCTCCTTGGCAGCTTCCTCTTGAGTTGTTTATTAGTTTCCTAGATATGCTTTGTTTATTCTCCCTTTTGTCTTGTTTCTGCAAGAGTAACCTAATCTCCTTCTCTATAAATAGAGAGGAGAACCATTGTAAGAGACACACGAAATAAGAGACAAGCTTTAGTAAATTTGTGTATCTCCATCTCTTTACTAAGTGTTCTTCATTGTTCTTCACAATGTAGGGAGATAGTGATACACGATTTGGGTCTGCCTTAATGGCAGATCATTGTTTGTCCATTCCACTCTAAATCACTCTATACTCTTCCTTTAATCTGTTTCTAGAGTTATTCTCTCTTCTCACAGCCACTTTATCTCTCTAGATTCAGATGGTTGTGTTGATTGTTTGCTGAGAGGATTCAATCACAAGTTGATTGTCTCTTCCATTCTTGAGAGTGAGTTCATGTTCTTAGCTGTTCTTAGCTTTTCCAACAAAACCAGCTCTAGGTAGTGTAGTGATTGCAAATGGTGATAGGATCCCTATTCAAGGAATAGGAAATCTGAATCTGTTTAATAAAGAGTCTCAAGACTTTTACATGCCTACTTTCACATCTAATTTATTATCTGTTAAAAGAGCCACTAATGATCTGGATTGCAAGGTTATTTTCAGTCCTAATGATGTGTGCTTTCAGGATATTAAGACCAGTAAGATGCTGGGAAAAGGTGTGAGCAAGGGAGAGCTGTATTTACTTGAAGACACTAAGCTTAGCTCAGATTCTACTTGTGCTTTTAATTCTGCTTCTGTTTTAGTTAGTGATGTGTTATGGCATGCTAGATTAGGTCACCCTCATTCTCGAGCCTTAGGATTGATGTTACCTAATCTATCTTTTAAAAATGAAACTTGTGAGGCCTGTATCCTTGGTAAACACTGCAAATCTGTTTTTCCTAAGTCATTGACCATCTATGAGAATTGCTTTGATTTAGTGCACTCTGATGTGTGGACAGCACCCTGTGCATCTAGAGAAAATCATAAGTACTTTGTTACTTTCATAGATGAAAAATCTAAGTATACTTGGCTCACACTGATTCAAAGCAAAGATAGAGTTTTAGAAGCATTTATCAACTTCCAAAACTATGTAACTAACCATTTCAATTCCAAGATAAAAAATTTCAGATCTGATAATGGTGGGGAGTATACAAGCCATACCTTCAAACACCACTTAGCAAAACATGGGATTATTCATCAAACAAGCTGCCCATATACACCACAACAAAATGGAGTGGCTGAGAGGAAGAATCGCCACCTTATGGAGGTTGCAAGAAGCATGATGTTTCACACCAATGTACCTAAGAGATTTTGGGGAGATGCTGTAGTGGCAGCATGCTATCTAATCAATAGGATCCCAACCAAAATCCTCCAAGACACTTCCCCATTTCAGGTACTGAATAAAGTAAAACCTCCCATTGATCATTTGCGTGTGTTTGGGTGTGTGTGCTATGTCTTGACACCAGGTGAACAGAGAAACAAGCTAGACCCCAAGAGTGTTAAGGCCATGTTTCTTGGATATTCTCATACACAAAAAGGGTACAAGTGCTACTCACCAGAATCAAGAAGAGTAATGGTATCAAGGGATGTAAAGTTTGTGGAATCACAGGGATATTATGATGAGAGGAGTTGGGAAAACCTTAAGGACCTCTCACATGGATCCTCAGATAGGGCAAGCAACCTGAGAACCATTCTGGAAAATTTAGGCATCAGTCAGTCCTCAAACAATGAGGAACCAAGGAGACACTCTCCTACTCCAGTGTCTGAGGGAACTAGAGCAGCTGGACCAAGTGTCGAGCCAGTCCATCCTGACCCTGAGGGGGGCAGTGAATCAGACTCACAACAACAAAGACAAGAGGATGATTCAGAGACAGCACATGATCAAGATGGACTACATGAAGTTGATCAGTCCAGTGAGAATCAAGATCAGGAAGAACATGTAGAGACAGTGCTAGAAGAGCAACAGATTCAACCATTGAGGAGAAGTACAAGAGTGAAGCATTATCCATCCAATTGGAAAAACACCAGAGTATACTTCAACAGCAATGCAGTAGCTCATCCCATACAAGCAACTTGCTCAATGGCACACTATCCTCAAGAACACCAAGCCTTTATAAGTAATCTGGATCAAGAGTACATTCCAAGGTCTTATGAAGAGGCAATGGATCTGGAGGAATGGAGAGCCTCAGTTGAAGATGAGATCAATGCTATGATCAGAAATGATACATGGTTTGAAGCTGAGCTCCCCAAAGGCAAGAAAGCAGTGACAAGTCGTCTGATCTTCACCATCAAGTATCTAGCAAATGGAAAACCAGAAAGGAAGAAGACAAGACTTGTAGCAAGGGGCTACACTCAGGTCTACGGAGAAGACTACCTAGACACATTTGCTCCAGTGGCTAAGCTACACACCATAAGGATTGTTCTTGCTTTGGCAGTCAACTTGGAATGGGATCTATGGCAAATGGATGTCAAGAATGCCTTTCTTCAAGGGGAATTAGAAGATGAAGTATATATGCGTCCTCCTCCTGGTTTAGAGAGCATGGTAAAACCAGGAAATGTATTGAGGCTGAAGAAGGCTATCTATGGATTAAAACAATCTCCTAGAGCCTGGTATCACAAACTGAGCACAACCTTGAATGGAAGAAGGTTTAGGAAGTCAGAGGCAGACCATACTCTGTTCACACTCTCAGGACAGCAAGGGATTGTGGTTATCCTGGTCTATGTTGATGATATAATCATCACAGGAAATCACAAGGAAGGTATCACCTCAACTAAGGTTTTTCTTAAATCTGCATTTGATATCAAAGATTTGGGTGAGCTAAAGTACTTCCTAGGGATTGAAATATGCCGCACTAAAGAGGGGCTTTTCTTGTCTCAAAGGAAGTACACACTTAATCTTTTGAATGAGGCAGGAAAGCTTGGAGGAAGAGTAGCCAAAACTCCTCTTGAAGAAGGATACAAAGTACTGCGTGAGGGGGAGATGGAAGATGGATTGTTTGAAGATGTCAAGATCTATAGGAAAATGGTTGGAAAACTAATCTACTTAACCATTACAAGACCAGATGTCTGCTTTGCTGTGAATCAAGTCAGCCAGCATATGCAAGACCCTAAAGTTCATCACTGGAATATGGTGGAAAGGATCTTGAGGTATCTAAGGGAATCTCCAGGCCAGGGTGTATGGATGGGATGCAACAAGAGCACAGAAATTGTGGGATATTGCGATGCAGATTGGGCTGGTGATAGAGTAGACAGGAGGTCTACAACAGGCTATTGTACTTTCATTGGAGGCAACCTAGTCACTTGGAAGAGCAAGAAGCAAAAGGTTGTATCATGTTCAAGTGCTGAGGCAGAGTATAGAGCAATGAGGAAGCTTACAAGTGAGCTCATCTGGATCAGGAACCTGCTTAGAGACTTGGGCATAGAGACAACATCACCAATCACAATGCATTGTGATAATCAGGCAGCTATCCATATAGCCTCAAACTCTGTGTTTCATGAGAGGACAAAGCACATTGAGGTGGATTGTCACAAAGTGAGACAAGCTGTGGAGAACCAGATCATATTACCTTGCTACACAAGGAGTGAAGATCAGCTAGCAGATATATTCACCAAGGGAGCAAGCACCAAAGTTTGTGAGTCCATCCATCCAAGGTTGGGACTCATAGACTTGTCCAGATCATGATCCTCTTAGCCATGAAGCATCTACTCTTTTTCCTTTGTGTGTTTTTATCCCATTGGGTTTTGCACACAAAGGTTTTAATGAGGGATGTCTTCATGGAATCCAAGCTTAACCATGCTGTATGGCTAAGCTTGAGGGGGAGTATTGACAAAGGAAATAAATAGAAAAGGAGAAGAGAGGATCTGGAATCACTTGAAGAAGATGCAACAAATCCGAGCAGACTTGGAATGCAAGTATGTCCGTACAACACTTGCCTCCCAAGTCACCCAAGCTTAACCTAACGTGTCTTCAGAGTCAGGGCAAGTTTAAACTCACCTTGGTCGACATCAGAAAGAGGAGAAGACCGTTGGAGATATTATGGGAACAAGAGGAATGAATAAAATAAGGAGAAGTCACATGTTCCATTTCTGCTCTCTCTGCTCCAGCAGTTGAGGACAAGTCACTTTCACTTCTGCTCTCTCTGCTCCAGCAGAACATTTGTTTATTGTTTATCTTGTTTCTGTCTTAGGCAACTTGCCTTTATATATTTTGTATCTCACACTTATTCTAATCAAGGAAAAGAGTTCCTTCTCTCTCTTTCTCTCTTGCATACGAAATTCACTCTCTCTCTCTCTCTCTCTTGGATTCAAACTCATATTTCTCTCTGTTCTTGAGCTTGTTCTTCACTGTTCTTCATTTACTTTCATACAGGGCATTAGATAATACCTATGTCACCTTACCAAATGGGTACACGGTTCATATAGAAGGCATAGGATTCATTCAATTAACTGATGCTATCTCTCTACATGATGTTCTTTATATTCCTGAATTCAAATTCAACTTGATCAGTGTTAGTGTCTTGACTAAAACTTTGAATTCTAAAGTCAGTTTTACTTCTGATCGATGGTTTATTCAGGAACTTTCACGGGAATTGATGATTGGTCAAGGTAGTCATGTTGGGAATCTTTATGTCTTGGTTTTCAATAAGAGTAATCAATCTGTTTGTCTTCAAGGTACTTCTACCATCTGTTCTTTTCCACCAATTTGTTCGAGTTTTAAGATTGATTCTACGATTTGGCATAATAGATTGGGTCATCCATCTGATTCGAAAATTGATGTACTTGCTGACTTGTTGAGTTTCAAAGTTTTAAAGAATGAAAAACATCATATTCATGCTTGTCATATCTGTCATCTTGCTAAACAGAAACACTTACCTTTTAAAACAAGAAACAATATTAGTTCTTCTCCTTTTGAACTCATTCATATTGATACATGGGGTCCGTTTGCTGTCTCTACTAATGAAGGGTTTATTGACACAGACATAAAAAGGATGAAATAAAGATCAGATTAACATCTGGTTGTTGAGATAAGAAGCTAGAGGGAAACAGATGAATTTGAATTAAGCCGCAGTTGAGTTAACTGGTTGTTAACTTGAAGAACAAGTCTCTCTGTACAACCTAGTCTTCAAACGTGACTTGCAAGACAAGTAGAACTTCTGAGTGACCTAACTTGGAGTCTAAGGCAAGCATCTGATCTGCCTAAGAATAAGCACGTGTGGGAACTCTCCCAATGACAAGGAAACGGTCTTGAACAGTCTTGAAGATCAGATTTGCATTTGAATTCAAATTCAAATGAGAATCTAGCTGTTGGAGACCAAACACACTTTTACCTTTGTCTCCACTTTATTTTCTGTCTTGTTCCCCATTAAGTTAAGCCTTAGGCTATTAATAATCCTCTTGTAAGCATTTGAAAATTAAGGAAAAGAGTTCCTTCTTACTCTCTCTCTCTTGCACACGAAAATCACTCTCTCTCTCTCTCTCTCACGGATTCAACTCTCTCTCTCTCTGTTCTTAAGCTTGTTCTTCATTTTCTTACATGGTATCAGAGCATTCAAGCTCCTAAACACCAATTTTCTTCCGCAAATCTACTTCTCTAAGCTTTCTCTTTCATTTGTTCGGTTTATTTTCTCTTTTTCACCTCATAATTTCATTCATCCAACAAGTAAGAAAAACAGTTCTGGACGATTTCTTCTTAAACCTTTGGAAGTAAAAGATGGAGCAACACAAGATGGTGATTATTCCGGTTACTCTGAAAGGTCTTAACTATCTACTCTGGTCAAGATTGGCCAAGACAGCCCTTGGGGGTCGAGGTTTATGGGAGCACATCACTTCCAGTGAGGCACCAAAGCAAATCACCCAAGGAGAAGATGGCAAGGAGGTTGTAGTGATGGATGAAGGCAAATGGATTCACGAGGATTTCATTGTGCTGTCCGGATTGCAAAGCTCTCTTGATACCCACATCATGGAGGCATACTCCTACTGTGAGACAGCAAAGGAGTTATGGGATACCTTACAAAAGGTATATGGTAACACTTCAAACCTCAGCAGAGTGTTTGAAGTAAAAAGAGCCATCAACAACTTGCATCAGGAGGATATGGATTTCAACAAGCACTTTGGGAAATTCAGAGCATTGTGGGCTGAGCTTGAGATGCTGAGGCCAAACACCACTGATCCCACAATCCTAAATGAAAGGCGTGAGCAAGACAAAGTATTTGGGTTGCTTCTGACTCTTAATCCTACTTTTAATGATGTTATTAAACATATCTTAAGAGCTAAGGAGCTGCCCAGTCTGGATGATGTGTGTGCTCAACTACAGAAAGAACAAGGATCTGATGGGCTGTTTGGTGGTAAAGGAGAACTATCTATGGCCAGCAAAGCTGAGAAGATGGAGACTGCCTCAGCAAACAAAGCTTACTTTAAGCCAGGAGGGGATAAGCGCATGACTTGTGAGCATTGCAAGAAGCAAGGTCACTCAAAGAACAACTGCTGGATTCTACACCCCCATCTTAGGCCGCCTAAGTTCAATCAGACCAGGGCTCATGAAGCAAGAGCTCAAGACACACAGTCAGCCAATGTCTCTATGCACATTGGAGAAGATGGGAGAGCCATGATCTCAACAACACATGCGGTTGGGTCTACCTCTCAGGCCATCCCTCAACCTCCTAATGATGATGCCTTCATCCGCAAGTCAGACATTGAGGCCCTCATAAAGGCTCTCAATGCAAATTCTGGTAACACTAGTGTTAATGCTTTAAATTCTATTCACACTGCATCACCAACTACTAGACCTTTGATAATTGACTCAGGAGCATCTCACCATATGATTAGGGATGTTAAACTCATTAGTGATGTCAAACCAGCTCTAGGTAGTGTAGTGATTGCAAATGGTGATAGAATACCTATTGAGGGAATAGGAAATCTGAATCTGTTTAATAAAGAGTCTCAAGCTTTTTACATGCCTACTTTCACATCTAACTTATTATCTGTTAAAAGAGCCACTAATGATCTGAATTGCAAGGTTATTTTCAGTCCTAATGATGTGTGCTTTCAGGATATTAAGACCAGTAAGATGCTGGGAAAAGGTGTGAGCAATGGAGAGTTGTATGTGCTCAAAGACACCAAGCTTAGATCAGATTTCACTTGTGCTTTTAATTCTGCTTCTGTTTTAGCTAGTGATGTGTTATGGCATGCTAGACTGGGTCACCCTCATTCTCGTGCCTTAGGATTGATGTTACCTAATCTATCTTTTAAAAATGAAAATTGTGAGGCATGTATTCTTGGTAAACACTGCAAATCTGTTTTTCCTAGGTCTCGGACTATCTATGAGAATTGCTTTGATCTTGTTCACTCTGATGTGTGGACAGCACCTTGTGCTTCTAGAGAAAACCATAAGTACTTTGTTACTTTCATAGATGAAAAATCAAAATATACTTGGCTCACCTTGATTCAAAGCAAAGATAGAGTGTTAGAAGCGTTTATCAACTTCCAAAACTATGTAACTAACCATTTCAATTCCAAGATAAAGATTTTCAGGTCTGATAATGGTGGAGAATATACAAGCCATTCTTTCAAACACCACCTAGCAAAGCATGGGATTATTCATCAAACAAGCTGCCCATATACACCACAACAAAATGGAGTGGCTGAGAGGAAGAATCGCCACCTTATGGACGTTGCAAGAAGCATGATGTTTCACACCAATGTTCCTAAGAGATTTTGGGGAGATGCTGTAGTGGCAGCATGCTATCTAATCAATAGGATCCCAACCAAAATCCTCCAAGATACTTCTCCATTCCAGGTATTAAACAAAGTAAAACCTCCTATTGATCATTTGCGTGTGTTTGGGTGTGTGTGCTATGTCTTGACACCAGGTGAACAGAGAAACAAGCTAGAACCTAAGAGTATTAAGGCCATGTTTCTTGGGTATTCCCATACACAAAAAGGGTATAAGTGCTACTCACCAGAATCAAGAAGAGTAATGGTCTCAAGAGATGTCAAGTTTGTGGAATCAAAGGGATACTATGATGAGAAGAGTTGGGAAAATCTTAAGGACCTCTCACATGGATCATCTGATAGGGCAAGCAACCTGAGAATCATACTGGAAAATCTAGGCATCAGTCCGTCCTCAAACAATGAGGAACAAAGGAGACCTTCTCCTTCCCCAGCCGCTGAAGAAAGCAGAGAAGCTGAACCAAATGACGACCTAGTCCATCCTGATCCTGAGAGGGGCAGTGAATCTGAATCACAACAAGAGGATGATTTAGAAACAGCACATGATCAAGATGGACTGCAAGAATCTGATCAAGATCGGGAGGAAGATCAAGATCAGGAGGAAGATCAAGATCAGGAGGAACATGTGGAAACTGTTGTAGAAGAGCAACAGATTCAACCATTGAGGAGAAGTACCAGAGTGAAACAGCACCCATCAAATTGGAAGAACACCAGAGTATACTTCAACGGCAATGCAATAGCCCATCCAATACAAGCGACTTGCTCAATGGCACATTATCCTCAAGAACACCAAGCCTTTATAAGTAACCTGGATGAAGAGTACATTCCGAGGTCTTATGGAGAGGCAATGGAACTGGAGGAATGGAGAACCTCAGTTGAAGACGAGATCAATGCTATGATCAAGAATGATACATGGTTTGAAGCTGAGCTTCCCAAAGGCAAGAAAGCTGTGACAAGTCGTCTGATCTTTACCATCAAGTACCTAGCAAATGGAAAACCAGAGAGGAAGAAGACAAGACTTGTGGCAAGGGGATACACTCAGGTCTATGGAGAAGATTACCTAGACACATTTGCACCAGTAGCTAAGCTTCACACCATAAGGATTGTGCTTTCAGTGGCAGTCAACTTGGAATGGGATCAATGGCAAATGGATGTCAAGAATGCCTTCCTTCAAGGTGAATTAGAAGATGAAGTGTATATGCATCCTCCTCCTGGTCTAGAGAGCATGGTAAAACCAGGAAACGTATTGAGGCTAAAGAAGGCTATCTATGGATTAAAACAATCTCCTAGAGCCTGGTATCACAAGCTGAGCACAACCTTGAATGGAATAGGGTTTAGGAAGTCAGAGGCAGATCATACTCTGTTCACACTCTCAGGTCAGCAAGGTATTGTTGTTATCCTGGTCTATGTTGATGATATAATCATCACAGGAAATGACAAGGAAGGTATCACCTCAACTAAAACTTTTCTTAAATCTACATTTGATATCAAAGATTTGGGTGAGCTAAAGTACTTCCTAGGGATTGAAATATGCCGCTCTAAAGAGGGGCTTTTCTTATCTCAAAGGAAGTACACACTTGATATTTTAAATGAGGCAGGAAAGCTTGGAGGAAGAGTAGCCAAAACTCCTCTTGAGGAAGGGTACAAAGTATTGCGTGAGGGGGAGTCTGAAGATGGCTCCTTTGAAGACGTCAGTCTCTATAGGAAAATGGTTGGAAAACTAATCTACTTAACCATTACGAGACCAGACATCTGTTTTGCTGTGAACCAAGTCAGCCAGCATATGCAAGCTCCTAAAGTTCATCACTGGAATATGGTGGAAAGGATCTTAAGGTATCTAAGGGAATCTCCTGGTCAAGGTGTTTGGATGGGCTGCAATGGAAGCACTGAGATCACTGTATATTGTGATGCTGATTGGGCAGGAGATAGGGTTGATAGGAGATCAACTACCGGGTATTGTACATTCGTTGGAGGCAATTTGGTAACTTAGAAAAGCAAGAAGCAGAAGGTTGTATCATGTTCGAGTGGTGAAGCAGAGTATAGAGCTATGAGAAAGCTCACCAATGAGTTGATATGGATCAAGGGGTTGCTTGGGGACTTGGGAATCGAGACAACATCACCCATCACAATGCATTGTGACAACCAGGCTGCCATTCACATTGCCAGCAACTCAGTTTTTCATGAAAGAACCAAACACATTGAAGTAGACTGCCACAAGGTGAGGCAAGCAGTGGAGCAGCAAATCATACTACCTTGCTACACAAGAAGTGAAGATCAACTAGCTGATATCTTCACCAAAGGAGCAAGCACCAAAGTCTGTGAGTTCATCCATCCAAGGTTGGGACTCATAGACTTGTCTAGATCATAAAACTCTTAACTATGAAGCACCTACTCTTTTTCCTTTGTATGGTTTTGTCCCATTGGGTTTTTCCATACAAAGGTTTTAACGAGGGGTGTCTTCATGGTTCCAAGCTTAACCATATCATATGGCTAAGCTTGAGGGGGAGTATTGACACAGACATAAAAAGGATGAAATAAAGATCAGATTAACATCTGGTTGTTGAGATAAGAAGCTAGAGGGAAACAGATGAATTTGAATTAAGCCGCAGTTGAGTTAACTGGTTGTTAACTTGAAGAACAAGTCTCTCTGTACAACCTAGTCTTCAAACGTGACTTGCAAGACAAGTAGAACTTCTGAGTGACCTAACTTGGAGTCTAAGGCAAGCATCTGATCTGCCTAAGTATAAGCACGTGTGGGAACTCTCCCAATGACAAGGAAACGGTCTTGAACAGTCTTGAAGATCAGATTTGCATTTGAATTCAAATTCAAATGAGAATCTAGCTGTTGGAGACCAAACACACTTTTACCTTTGTCTCCACTTTATTTTCTGTCTTGTTCCCCATTAAGTTAAGCCTTAGGCTATTAATAATCCTCTTGTAAGCATTTGAAAATTAAGGAAAAGAGTTCCTTCTTTCTCTCTCTTGCACACGAAAATCACTCTCTCTCTCTCTCTCACGGATTCAACTCTCTCTCTCTCTGTTCTTAAGCTTGTTCTTCATTTTCTTACAGGGTTTAGATACTTTCTAACCATTGTAGATGATCACAGTAGGGCTACTTGGATTTACTTAATGAAAGCTAAGTCTGATGTATTGAATGTTTTTCCCGGGTTCATTGCTATGGTAGAGAATCAATATAAGTTGAAGGTTAAATCTGCTCGTTCTGACAATGCACATGAATTGAAATTTGCTGATTTGATTCATGAAAAAGGTTTTTTTGCTTATCATTGTTGTCCTGAGACACCGCAACAGAACTCTGTAGTAGAGAGAAAGCATTATTGACATGAAGACATTTAACAAGAAGAGATCAAGACAGGAACATTTGGTCTAAGTAAAGAGAAGTGATCCGTACAAGACTTGTGAAGCAAGTCTGTCCGTACAACTCCTTGGCGCCCAAGCAACCAACTCTGACCTAGCTTGACTTGGAAGACAAGGAGTTTAATTCAAATCGACCAAGAGGGTTTCAAACTGGTTTGAATGGTCAAGATACCCGTTGGGAAGCAGAAGCAAGTGGGGGATTTAAATATAGTAAAGAACAAATGTTCCATTTAGGGTCTGCGGCTGCTGAGGACCTGTCCCTTTCTCTCGGCCAGACTACCTTTGTTTATTCTTTTCTCTTTTGTCTCCCTGTGTCTATTTATGTATTGCTCCAGACCAATATTCAGATCAAGGAAATAAACTCCTTCTCTCTCTTATTCTCTCTGTCGAGTAACACAAACTCTACTCTCTCTCTTAACCATTTCGAATCAAACTCCCTCTCTCTCACCTGTTCTTAATTATTCTTCACTCTGTTCTTCACTAAACTAACATGGTATCAGAGCCTCAAAGCTCCTAAACCTATATTTTCTTCCGCAAATCTACTCTACTCACTTCACTCTTTCTTTTCATCCGATTAGTTCTAGATTTTCTTGAAGAACATTCTTTTATCCAGTGGATAATAGCCCTGTTCTTGCGAGTTCATCAAGTATTCTTCCTCATTTTTCTTCATCTCTTCACAAGATAAACAAAGTATACTTGTTCATCTCTGTTTCCTGTTTGCTTTAGTATCCAGAAACTATTTTTTCTTTCTCAAAAACTCTTGGATACATCCTTTTACCCACTGGATAATAGCAACTAGAAATGGAGCAAAACTGTTGGAATGAACAAACAAAGCTGGAGTTGATGAAGAGACCAAGCAAATCAGGATCAAGCAAATCAAGCATATGGAATAAGCAGGTTTGAATCTGTCCGTACAGTCTTGCTCCACAAGCAACTCATCTTGCCCTAACTTACCTTGCAAGGCAAGAAAGGAGTTGGGGAGACTTAATATGGACGTTGGGAGCCTCCAGATGTAAAGGTAATCAAGTTTGAATGGAAGTAATCAGTTCTGGTTTGAATTGGACAAGAAGAAGTCACATGGGTGCTTTGGAGAAGCAGCTGGACATGTCACTATCACACCAAGCTGAATGTGCCCTCTTCCTCCAGTCACTTTCTCTTCCTCTGGACGTGCCAGACTGTCCATGCCACAGCCTGCTCCACACCAGTCTGTCCCAACCAGCTCTGACTTCATTTCCTACAAAAATAGTATTTTAAATTCACTGTTTTATTGTTAGTTTAGTGTCTTGTAAGTTGCTGGTCTCTGGCTATATAAAGCCCCCATGTAACCACGAAATGTCCAAGGAGAAATGAACCAACTCCTTCACTTATTATCTCTGGTTTACACACTCTCAGTCTATATTAGCCTCTTATACTCTGGTTCCCACGAGCCTACACTCTTATAATCTCTCATACTGCATCAATCTTTCCATCTCTCTCATTATACACTCTCTTTCCAAAACAAATTCTCTTTCACCAAAACTCTTCATTCCCTCAAATATACACGACCTAAATACTTCCCTCTCATCATAATCACATCATCTACTCTCTATTCTCACAAAAACAAGGCAGTGGTGATTTCAGTCACTCTAAAAGGAGTGAACTACCTTCTCTGGTCAAGATTGATCAAGAATGCCCTTGGTGGAAGAGGTTTATGGTCCCATATCACTCCAGGTGAGGCGCCAAAACAAACCATTCAAGGAGAAGACGGCAAGGAGCTTGTGGTGGCAGATGAAGGCAAATGGAGTCAAGAGGACTTTATGGTGCTGAACATCATCCAGAGCTCTCTTGATGGCCCCATAATGGAGGCCTACTCATACTGTGAAACCGCAAAAGAGTTGTGGGATACCCTTCAGAAGGTATATGGAAACATATCTAACCTCAGTAGGGTCTTTGAAGTAAAGAAGGCCATCAACTGCTTGAACCAGGAAGATATGGACTTTAACCAACACTTTGGTAAGTTCAGAGCTCTCTGGGCAGAGCTAGAGATGTTGAGGCCAAGTACTACGGATCCTACCATCCTGAATGAGAGGCGTGAGCAAGACAAGGTGTTTGGTCTACTCCTCACTCTCAATCCAGGTTACAATGACCTCATCAAACATCTGTTGAGGGCAGACAAGTTACCTACCCTTGAGGAGGTATGTGCTCAAATCCAGAAGGAGCAAGGCTCAGTGGGTCTATTTGGTGGAAAAGGTGACTTGAACATGGCTCACAAGGCTGAAGCCTCAGCTAACAAGGTCTTCTTCAAACCAGAGAACCGGCGAGTTACTTGTGAGCATTGCAAGAAGAGTGGTCACATGAAGAACCAGTGCTGGATTCTACACCCACACCTCAGGCCACCATCAAGATTTAACCAAGCAAGGGCCAGTGAAGCTGTTCAGCAAACCTCTCAGCCTATGCGTCCAAATGGTGAAGGAAGAGCTCTGGTTTCTACCACCTATTCAGTTGGAGCCACATCTCAACCAGCCCCTGATGATGCCTTCATCCGCAAGTCAGACATTGAGGCCCTTATCAAGGCACTCAATGCAAACTCTGGTAACATCAGTAGAAATGTTTTACATAAATCATTGAGTGATAAACCATTGATTATTGATTCAGGAGCATCTCATCACATGATTAAGGACTCTAGTCTTATGAGCAACATTGAACATGCCTTAGGAATTGTAGTAATTGCTAATGGTGATAGAGTACCTATTAGAGGCATAGGGAACTTGAAATTGTTTGATAAGGATTCTAAGGGATTTTATATGCCCACATTTGCTTCCAACTTGCTTTCAGTTAAAAAGGCTACTACTGATCTCAATTGCAAAGTTATTTTCAGCCCTAATGATGTTCATTTTCAGGATATTGAGACAAGTAAGATGCTTGGGAAAGGTGTGAGCAAGGTAGGGTTGTACTTGCTTGAAGACACCAAACTTAGTTCTGATATTTCTTGTGCTTTTAGTTCTATTCCTGTCTTACCTTCTAATGTATTATGGCATGCTAGATTAGGTCATCCTCATTCTCGTGCTTTAAGCTTAATGTTGCCTAATCTTTCCTTTAAAACTGATAGCTGTGAAGCTTGTATCCTTGGCAAACATTCCAAGTCTATTTTTACTAAATCAACAACTATCTATGAGCACTGCTTTGATCTAATTCATTCTGATGTGTGGACTGCTCCTTGTGTCTGTAGGGAAAACCACAAGTATTTTGTTACTTTTATAGATGAGAAATCGAAATACACTTGGCTGACCTTAATTCAATCAAAAGATAGGGTGTTAGAAGCTTTTATGAACTTTCAAAGCTATATAACTAATCACTTCAATGCCAAGATTAAAATTTTTAGGTCAGACAATGGTGGGGAGTACACAAGCCATGCTTTCAAAAACCACCTAGCCAAGCATGGAATCATTCATCAGACAAGCTGCCCATACACACCACAACAAAATGGAGTGGCTGAGAGGAAGAATAGACATCTTATGGAAGTGGCCAGAAGCATGATGTTCCACACAAATGTTCCAAAGAGGTTTTGGGGGGATGCTGTGGTGTTAGCATGCTATCTGATCAATAGAACACCCACACGGGTTCTTCATGATGTCTCTCCTTATGAGGTATTGAACAAAACTAGACCATCCATTGATCACTTGCGTGTGTTTGGGTGTATGTGCTTTGTATTGATTCCAGGAGAACAGAGAAACAAACTTGAAGCAAAGAGTGTCAAAGCAATGTTATTGGTTATTCAGCCAACCAGAAAGGATACAAGTGCTATGTACCAGAAACTAGGAGAGTTATGGTCTCAAGGGATGTGAAATTTGTGGAGTCTAGAGGGTACTATGATGATAAGAGCTGGGATAACTTGAAGGATCTCTCACATGCGCCTTCAGACAGAGCAAACAACCTGAGGATCATCCTGGAAAGTCTTGGTATTAGTCAGCCTCAGGCCAGGGAGGAAACAAGAGAAAAACTTGCTCAAACTGCTGGAACGGTTGAAATTGAGACCCATCTTGATCCTGAGGGGGGAAACCAACCAGAACCAGAGGAGACAATACATCATGAATGATGCGCCCCTAGGATGCACTTTGGTTGATGGGAATGGATAATCCTTGCAAGAACGAATCAGAGACTCAAGTTCTTCAGGGCGTGTGGATTGAATGGTGACACAAGAGGGATGGATGATCTCTTAATACTCCTAGATGAACAAACCGGATATGACACACCAATTTAGACACCCTTATGTCTCTGGATATTACACACCAGAACTCGACACACTTTCTAGAGAGAGAGCCATCAAGGAGAAAAGAATACTCGTTGATTAAAAGTTGGATGAGTTACAATAGGGTTTAGGAACCCTTTAAATAAAAGAAACCGAGAACAAGCTCTCTAGGGTTTTGGAAATAAGCAAAATGGAAACTATGGTTTAACTTTAACATATGCTTA
>CAJHQP010005248.1:0-47620 GCA_905132765.1 Moricandia arvensis | reverse complement strand
GCTTAACACTTAGATCGTCACTTTGTATTTGATTCATTTTCTAGCCTTATATGTATTTTACTTAGTTATTTTCATTATTAATGTATATTTGATCAATTCCAACAAAAAGTATAACAAGGGTAAATCGATTGTATTAAATAAGAGAAATGAGATTCAGTACACAAAAGTATTCAGTTTGCACTATAGGCTATAAAAAGTCCACACCTAATAAAATCTACCCAAACACAACACAACTTCACACTGATTGAGTCTTCATGGCTCCTTGGCTTGATGACGATAAGTCTCAGTTCCTGAAATCATATAACACAAAGTATTAAGACATGAATCGATATCCCATCAATGATCTAACAAAGAATGGTTCGTTTCCTATGTCTAAATACATAAACCTTTATCCAATTATATGTGTATCATTAGGCCATGAATTGGAAAACATTCCAAGTCCAACCGCATAACATTTAGACAACAAACAGGTCGCCCATGTTCCGCTTTGGGTCATAGAGCTAAGCACATGGACCGGATGGTTCCCTTGTGGATCCTTAACCCTATTCCTGCATAAAAACTCCCCTTGGTACTTAGTCATACAACCAACCATCTCCACATACCAAAGTAACCAAGTAAAGTCTTCCAACATAAACATATAGCAAATCCGGCCAATGGCCTTGATTTGCAAGTAGATTGAACACGGCCAGGACTTCGGCTTAGCCAAGTACATATCCGACTTCAATCCTCACACATTAAACCGAAAATAGAGAGTAGAATAATAAATGATAATCATAAAAAGAATAGAGAAGGGACATAATCGGTTCGCAAGGCTTTAAATCATATCGGATCATCCGATCATCTAGGTAATGAACCGATGTTTATTTCACTAACCTTGAATGCACATTCTGGGGTTTTGGAGTTCTTCTCCAACTCTTTCTCTTTATGCTTTTGACCCATTCTGGTTGGCCTTGCCTTTCCTCAATCGATCTTAATCTCGCCGTTATTTTTCCAAGACAATACCAACGTCTTTGGCCAATTTCTCTCTCTCTCTCTTTCTCTCTCTCTCTCTCTCTCTCACCTTTTCTCTGTGTTTTCTTATGAAAGTCATGATTTCTTTCGTGAACAGGGTCCTATATATATAAGAAGGCATGGGATAACTTCCTTGGCTGAGGGGTTACCATTTGATGGGCGAATGGGCAGCTTTTGGTCCATTCCCATCTTTTCGGCCATAACTGCTCCCACATGCACCTTTTCGCCTATAACCATATTCTGGCAGGTTCTAGATGGACCCACACCCTTAACTAAGTCCCTGGACCGAGCCCATAGATTGACCAAGCCATTAGAACAAAGGCCAGACCACCCAACCCAACCGGCTGACCCAACCACGACCCAGACTGGCCCAACTGCCCACGAACATAACACTCCGTCCAACTGAGCTGAGCTGATCCCAGCTGGTCCAGCTGAGTGAGCTAGTGGTTCAGCTCATGGAGCTGACCACACTCAGTTTGAGCTAGCCCGAGCTAAGGCCCAACATTATCTAGCTGATCCATCTGCTTATACTTTCCAATGAGCCGTCGTATCACCCGTCCAGCTCGTCTTACCTTGTATACTTCTTCATTTGGTTAAGGATTAGTCTCCTAATTCCCTTAACCTTCTTTCTAGACCATGGAACGCTTGTATTTAGGTAGTATGACCCAACTGGTTCATTTCCTCGAACCATGGCCCGTCCCGATGACCTTATCCATGTCTGGGAATGTGACAAGTCTCCCCCACTTGAAAGGGATTCGTCCCCGAATCCAAACCAAGTGTTTCCTTGTCCATAAACTGATCAAACCACTTAGGAAAGCCGACCCTCATTTTGGCTTCCGTTTCCTAAGTTTTTTCTTCCTTTCCATCACAATCCCAAATCACTTTAACCATCTGAGTTGTTCCCTTCCTTGTTGCTTTTTCCATCATGTCTACAATTCAAGCTGGCCTTGCTTCCAAGGTCAAGTTTTTACCAAGATCAGTAGGAATTTCAAGTACCACTATGTCATGATCCGTTAGACATTTTCGGAGCTGGGAAACATGGAACACGTTGTGGAATGCTTCCATTTCAGATGACAAATCCAGGTTGTACGCCACCATGCCCACTCTTCCTATGATCCTGAACGGACCTAGATACCTTAGATCCAATTTCCTTCTCCTTGAAATCCTTACCCTTCCTTTGAAGGTAAACATTTTGAGGTACACCATGTCACCGACTTCGAACTCCAAATCTTTCCTTCTTCGATCTGCGTACCTCTTATGTCGATCATGTCCCTCCCTCATCTTCTCCCGAACGAACTTGAATTTATTAGTGGTTTCTTCCATGATTTCAGGACCCAACATGTTGCGCTCCCACACGTGGGTCAAGCATAGAGGTGTCCGGCATGGCCGTCCTATGGCGAATTGCCTATGCTTGAATGGAAACTATTGTTGTAAGCAAACTCTACCAAAGGAAGCGTCTCCCACAGGAATCACCCCAGTCTAAGACACATGCTTGCATCATGTCTTCCAATGTTTGGATGGTGCGTTACGACTGGCCGTCTGTCTGTGGATAATAGGTTGTACACATATTTACTCTTGTACCTAAGGATTTTTGAAAAGCTTTCCGGAAATAAGAAGTAAATCTTAAATCCCTATCCGATATAATGCGGGCCAAAATCCCATGCAAACGCACTATCTCATCTATGTACTTTCGTACGACCTGGTCCACACTTTCAGTTTCTTGATGGCAAGGAAGTGTGCTGATTTGGTTAGTCGATATACAACAACCCAAACCTTATCCTTTTTATTTCTGGTTTGGGAAACCCAGTGACAAAGTCCATTGTGATGTGATCCCACTTCCATTCCGGAATTGGTATAACTCTGTAGTAGCCCACTTGGAACCTGATGCTCGGCCTTAATGAGTTGGAAAGTTGGACACTTAGCCACCCACTCAGCCACATCATCCTTCCCACTTGGAACCTGATGCTCGGCCTTAATTAGTTGGAAAGTTGGACACTTAGCCACCCACTCAGCCACATCATCCTTCATACGTATTTACTACCTCTTAAGATTGTGGTATTTCTTGGTGGCACCAAGATGTACTGCGAACTTGGATTTATGTGCGTCTCACATAATCTCCTCCTTATGATTTTTATCATTAGGTACACTCACCAGCCCATTGACCAGGATGGTACCATTTCTTGTGGTTTGGTACTCCGTCTTGTCATTTAGAGCGAAGCTTTTCCGATTCTCTTCTAGGCCTTGGGCTGTCCGGATTTTAGTGAGCAAGTCAGCCCTGTTTACCACCTCCAACCCTAATGGTTCCTCCTGACCAGTTAATGAGTTTAACTATAAGGAACTAACCATTATTTCCAGATCATCCACTTCTCGACCCGTGGACACATCGGCACTTCTCTGGCTCAAGGCATCAGCCACTAGGTTAGCCTTTCTCGGGTGTTTAGGAATGTCCATGTCGTAATCCGCTACAAACTCCATCCACATTCCTTGTCTCAAGTTCAACTCAGGTTGAGTGATTATATACTTCAGACTCTTATGGTCGGTAAGTATCTGAACCTTGGCTCCATACAAGTATGACTGCCAAATCTTCAAGGCGAACACCACTGCGGCTATTTCCAGGTCGTGGGTGGGATTGTTCCCTTCATGCTTCTTCAACTGCCTAGACGCATAAGCAATGAACTTCCCATGTTGGGTCAACACGCACCCCAATCCAGTTATGCGTCTGTGTAGACAACATATGGTTGGTCGGCCTCTGGAAGAGCCAGGACTGGTGTTTGGGTCAACATGTCCTTAACTGCTGTAAGACTTTTCTCACACTCTTCAGACCATGTAAACTTTACATCCTTCCCAGTCAACTGAGTCATAGGCTTTTCCAAGTTTGCAAATCCCTTCACAAACTTCTTATAGTAACATGCAAGGCCTAGGAAGCTTCTTACTTTCGTAGCACTCTTGGGCTGTGGCCATTCACGTATAGCCTTAACCTTTTCCGGATCAACCGAGACACCTTGTCTGGATACGATGTGCCCTAGGAACACTATGATCTTTTGCCAGAAACTGCACTTGCTGAGTTTAGCATAAAGCTTATGTTCCCGCAATCGTTCCAACACGACTCTCAGATGTTTCTCATGAGATTCCTTGTCTTTAGAGTACACCAGTATATCATCAATAAAGATGATCACTGACTCGTCCAAGAAATCCCTACAAATTCTGTTTATCATCTTCATGAATGCAGCAGGTGCACTGGTCACACCGAATAACATAACCACAAAATCATAGTGGCCATACCTTGTCCTAAATGTCGTTTTCCTCACGTCGTTAGGATCTATAGGCATCTGATGATACCCCAAAGCCAGATCGATCTTGGAAAACCATGTTGCTCCTCGGATCTGATCTAATAACTTATCTATCCGGGACAACGGGTACTCGTTTTTCACAATCACCATGTTCAACCCTCAGTAGTCATTTCATAGACGGAAACTACCATCCTATTTTTTCACAAAGAGGAGTGGTGCTCCCCACAGAAAATTACTCGGGCGTATGAATCCTTTATCTAGCAATTCCTCCAATTTCCTGTTAAGCTCGGCCATCTTGGTAGGAGCCATGCGGTATGGACTTTTAGACAATGGGGCCGTTCCTGGTTCTATTTCAATTGTAAATGGATCAGCCTGTCAGGGATAAGCCCTTAGGTGTCTGAAACACGTCTTTAAATTCTTCAACCAGCAGAATCCCGTCTAGTATACCACCCCAACAACCTCCCAAGTGGCGATTGTGGCGAGATATGCCTCACATCCACGTTTCAACATCCTTTCCACACGGGCTGCTGAAACTACCACTACTCCAGGAGTCACTTTTATTCCTTGGTATTTGATCGTTTTATGGACGTCCTTAAGCCATACACATCCATGGTGGCAATCTAAGATAGTTCAATACTTTCCCAACTAGTCCATGTCTAAGATCACCTCGTGATTCTTTATTGGGATTACTATCAGATCAGCAGGTTTATTCATGCCCAAAATCATCACAGATACGTTCTCGACCAGTCCTAATGAATGCATTACTTGGCCTCCAGCCGCATTCACTATACTGCCAGACTCTTTCGTTCCCATTTGGAACATTCCCTTTTCGATTATCTCAGGACTCACAAAACTATGTGTAGCCCCGGTGTCGAAAAGCACATTTGTTTTCACACCACCAATTTCTAGGGTCCCTACAAGATCCCTTTTCCAAAGCATCTACATTTCTAGGTTCCATACCATGCAATGCTATATAAAGTTAAAAAGTTAAGTTCAGAAATTCTACCAGTGATTGCTCTGAAGTTTCCTTCCTCTATGTCATCCTTGGACAGCTCATACACATGAGGTGTTGTAGTCGATACCCTGTTCCGGTTTGGCCTCCCAACATCCCCTCGACATAACGCTGGTCCCGATTGTGGTTGTGGGCAATCCTTTAAGAGATGTCCCACCTTCACATAACGGAAGCAAGCTCTTGGATTTCCTCCAGATTACTTGTTCAGGTTGTTCCCTGGTTGTGAGCAGTCACGAATCGTATGCTCGTTACTACGACATCGAATGCAAGCTCCCATGGCTTTCCAACACTCACCGGGATGAGACTTTCAACATTTTGGGCACAAAGGTCGACCGTTTAGAGTTTTACCCCCATCAACCTGGTCCCATTTCCTTTTGTGATACTTAGTGTTGCTGGTCGGGGTAGGCTGCGTACGTGACTTGAGTCTAGCCTCCTCGGCCAGGTTGGTTTCCAACATTGCCCATTCTTTCCACCAACTCAGAAACAGAGTGAAAGGTTCGAATCGAGCAGTGGGTCCTTAAATCCACTTGTAACCCATGAATGAATCGACGAATCTGTACTGCGTCGTCCTTGAGTTCCCTTCCCACGAACCGCCTAAGTCGGTTGAATTCTTGCTCATAATCCCTTGCCGTCCGGCGACCTTGGGTTAGGTCTAGGAATTAAGCCTCCAACCTGTCCCATGCCTTAGTAGGAAAGTACTTCTGGTTAAACTCAGCTTCAAAGTATGGGAAGTTCCTAATGCTCCCAATGGTGCGCTTATCCACATCTACCACCAGTTATGTGCATCCCCTTCCAGGAAGTGGACCGCAATATCCTTACGATAGTCCTTCGGACAACGAGTAGAATTTAAGTTTTAGACCAACCGGCTTCTCCAATCGTCTGCCTCAATAGGATCGATGCTACCCGAGAAGTGTTTGGTTCCAAGTCGAGATATGTGTTCCAAAACACTTAGGTAACCGACCTTCCTTTTAACTCTAACTGGTGGATCAATCTCAACCACTCCGGCAATCCTTTGGGTGTGGCCATCGACCACGGGTATAGCCGTAGCAATGGGTGTACCCTGACCCACGGGTGAGTTCACAAGAGATGTGACCACCTGACTCACGACATCCATTTGGTTACCCATTTGTTTCACGACCTTTAGAACCTCCTTTATGGACGGTTCTTGTTCCCGATCCTTCTGCCTTGTGGTCCTATTGACCTCTCCATCATTTGGGTCCTCCTCATGTCAAACGTTTGAAGACTCTCCCTCTCCTTCACGCTCAGATTGTGAATGTACATCAGTGCCATCAACATGTAGCCCTGTGAGGTTGGTTGGATCCACCGGTACTCCTTCCCCGGTTTCATCTCCAAGGGTTGGGTTAACCTCTTTTTCAGCCTCACGGCTTGTCTTTCCAACCAACTCTTGATTCTTTCGAGAATTTCGTGATTTGCCTTTTCCACCCTAAGGATTCAGACCACATTAGTACACACAACATATCAATTATAAACACGAAAATCCCTAGGCTAACCAATAGGATCAACCTCACCATAAGACCCTCAGCGTGTGTGATGTTTTTATCCCATAACCCAGACTATCCTAGAATCAACTCCGCTCTGATACCAACTTGTAAGACCCGATCCTAGGTTTAAGACCAAAGATGGACCACAGATTAACACTTAGATCGTCAATGTGTATTTGATTCATTTTCTAGTCTTATATGTTTTTTACTTTGTTATTTTCATTGTCAATGCATATTTGATCAATTCCAACAACAAGTCTAACAAGGGTAAATCGATTGTATAAATAAGAGAAATGAGATTCATTACACAAAAGTATTCAGTTTGCACTATAGGCTATTATAAGTTTACTCCTAATACAATCTATCCAACCACCACACAAATTCACACTTATTGGGTCTTCATGGCTCCTTGGCTTGATCACGATCAGCCTCAGTTCCTGAAATCATATAACACAAAGTATTAAGACATGAACCGATATCCCATCAATGATCTACCAAAGCATGGTTCGGTTCCTATGTATAAATACATACACCTCTATCCAATTAAATGTGTATCATTAGGCCATGACTTGGAAAACATTCCAAGTCCAACCGCGTAACACTTAGAGAAAAAACCGATCGCTAATGATCCGCTTTGGGTCACACGGCTAAGCACATGGACGAGATGGCTCCCTTGTTGATCCCTAACCCTATTCCTGCATAAAAACCCCCCTTGTACTTAGTCATACAAACAACCATCCCCATAGATCGAAAACGAAGGAAAGTCTTTCAACATAAGCGCATAGCAAATCCGGCCCATGGCCTTGATTTCCGAGTAGATTGAACACGAGCCGGACTTCGGCTTAGCCAAGTACATATCCGACTTCAATCCTCACACATTCAAACCATAAATAGAGAGTAGAAAAATAAGAAATGATAATCATAAAAAGAATAGAGAAGGGACATAATTGGTTCACTCATTGCCTTAGATCACATAGGATCATCCGATCATCTAGGTTATGAACCAGTGGTTATGTCACTAACGTTGAATGCATGTTCTGGGATTTTAGAGTTATTCTCCAACTCTAAACCTTTATGCATTTGAACCATTGTGTTCGGTCTTGCCTTTCGTCAATCGATCTTAATCTCGAAGTTGTTTCTCCAAGACAATATCTTACCCTCTTTGGCTGATTTCTCTCTCTCTTTCTTTATTTCTCTTCTCGCCTTTCTCTATGTTTTCTTTTAAAACTGATGATTTTTTTCATGCCCAGGGTCCTCTATATATAGAAGAAGGCGTGGGGTAACTTCCTTGGCCGAGGGGATACCATTGGATGGGCGAATGGGCACCTTTTGGTGCTTTCCCATCTCTTCGGCCATAACTGCTCCCACATGTACCCTTTCGCCTGTAACCATCTTCTGGCTGTTTCTAGATGGACCTACACCCTTATTTAAGGCCCTGTACCGAGCCCATAGACTGCCCAACCATCGGACCAATGGTTAGACCACCCGACCCTACCGGCTAACCCAACCACGGCCTAGACTGGCCCAACTGCCAAAGATAATAACACTTCGTCCACATGAGTTGGGCCGACTCCCAGATGGTACAGCTGAGTGAGCTAGTGGTCAAGCTCAGGGAGCTGACCACACTCAGTGTGAGCTACCCCGAGATAAGCACAACTTCATCTAACTGATCCAGCTGTTTATACTTTCCGCCGAGCTGTCGTATTGCTCGTCCTACCTTGTATACTTTTTCATTTGGTTAAGATTTAGTCTTCTAATGCCATTAACCTTCCTTATAGACCATGGAACGCTTGTATTTAGATCGTATGACCCGACTGGTATGTTTCCTCGCACCATGGCCTGTCCCGGTGACCTTATCCAGGTCTGGGATGTGACAATGAGGCACCTTTAGTTCTTAAAGAGTGATTGAGACTTTGATTAAGAAAGGTGGATTCATTAAATCTTTTTCTTGTGATTTTATGATCAAACCTTTTGTGTCTTCATTTCAATCTTGTGGAGCATCTCATGTTTATTAAGGGGCTCCAATACCTTGTATTTGAACCATGAGGAGAGGCGTCTGTTCTTAAAGGCTATGACAGCACCCTGGTCTAAAGAGTGGCTGCTATACATGATCCATTCATCCTTGAAGAACCGGATTTGAGGTCAAATCCTTTTGAAGGAGGAGGGGATACTGTGATTCAAACCAGCAGCCATGAAAAACAAAAGAAGAGGAAGGCCCACCTATATTATCTGGTAAAGGACTTAAAAACATGGCCACATCATCCTAGGCCAGGGTACTTGTTGATTGAGTTTGGGTAGGATGATCCAAGAAGAGTTGAAGAGCTTGGAAAATTTTGAGGACGACCCGATGCATAAGAGGGAGTATGGAGATTATGTTGAAGAGCTTGGAAAATTTTGAGGACGACCCGATGGATAAGAGGGAGTATGGAGATCATGTCACACGACCACCTGATCATATGGAGTGTCATATCCAAGTAAACAAGGGTTGGGGTCGTAGAATTTTGAGGGATGATCGAAGTATACTGATTCTGGATTACATTGGACTAGTTCGACCACCAGACTACCTAGTGATGTTGATGATCATTTCTAAAGAGGTAGTACAACTTTCTTATCATTCTAAGCTTAGTTTACAAGCCAGCATGTCTCAGAATAAGGCGTGTGTAGGGTTTCATAGGATAGAATCTCAAGAAGAAGCAATCGACACCAAACGAGACAAAGAGAAGAAACTGCTTGGTAAAAGTGTTATTTGCAATGGGATGCATATGATGATTGAGAAAGACAAACAATCCTTTGTGTTTAAACCTGGAGGGAATTTTTATGTGCTCAGGACAGGAACAAAGCAGTGGGAGCAGGTGATGCAAGAGTTGGACTACTTAGAAGGTTCGATTTGAGGACAAATCCTTATAAAGAAGGAGAGGATGGAGTGATCTTGACAGCCTCAACGTGAAGGGTTTGAATAATGTATGAACCATCTGTTCAATGTATCATAGCATGGTCTAATGGGGGTTTCCGGAGAACTTATTGGCTTGATCCATGAGGTATTGGACCTAGAGAAGTCTATGTGCTCTGATATATTCTTTATCAATCATGGATCATCTATGGATCAACATGGACGACTGGTGTGCAATTTAATTGATCAGGAAATGGAATGGACAAACTTGTTTGGACAGGAAATTGACTGGAAAAGTAGAGGTGATCGAGAAATGGATTTGTTAAGCCGAAATGGTGAAGAAATGAAGAAACAAGATCATTCTGATCGACAAGTTGGGCCTAAGAAGCATAATGGTCATGTCATAATGTAAATAGGAAGTGTGAAACTGAAGATGGATGAATTTCCTTTTATGAGCCACAGCCAAATACCACAAAGAAGTCCTAGAGAAGCCTTTGGAATTAATCCATGCAAGAGAAAGGGCGGATTTCATTTTCCAAAACCATTTAGGCAGCTTTCCTTTTTACTTAAGGTTTTTCCATTCTAGTTTAAAGCTAATGGTGTTGTTACCTTTTTATAGGGTTGGCTAGGTTTTTCTTTTATCTATTCTATGTTTTACTTTATAAATATAAACCTATGTATTTCCTACAAGTTATTCGGACTTGGATTTTAATAAAAACAGCTGATAATAAGAATTCTCTTTGTTGAATTCTTTGACTCTTTTGAGACTTTATCTTTCGTTCTTCTTGAAAAAAGTCACGATCATAAGGTAGGGGAACCTTCCAGATGCGCCAGTCAAGCCTAAGTAAACGAAGTTACACTCGTAGGGTTTGAACCATTTACATAACACAAAGCTTTCCATCACTTTGCGTGAAGACCATACGGCTATAAGGAGAGCTAACAGCCTTCAGCTGACCATCCTATCATTATTATTTTCCATCTCACGTCCAGGAGGTCTATTAACCTCTAGGATTCACCCTCATACACCTTCAAGTGATGCGTGGGAAAGGGGATCTGACCGAGATCAGTTCAAGTGGTATCAGAGCCGCTTAACCAAGGACCACCTGTTTCATCTATTTTCCGTAAATCTTCTATGCATTCTTATAGAAAACATGAAGAGAAGGTAAAACAATCAGAAACAAGAGAGCTGTTGCAAGGAAGAGGCAAAGAGATCCAAATACCAACGTTCTGTGGAGAGCTTGATCCATATACATACCTAGAATGTGAAAAGAAGATGGATTTCCTTTTCGGCTGTGATAGCCACAGTGAGGAGAAGAAGGAATATCTGGCACTTCTGGAATATATGGACGTGAACTTGACTGGTGGAATCAGATTGCAATCACAAGGAGACACACTGGAGAGCAACAAGTTTCTTCTTGGTGTGAGATGAAGTTCATAATGAAGAAACGGTTTGCATCCAGGAGCTATGGTCATTATTAGAGGTTGTACATCCCTTCTAGGTCAGGAAAGGAACGTGTTAGGTCAGGAAACACCTACTATGGACGTGAGGAACAAAGAGGTTCACAGCAGATTCAACCGCAGCTTCAACCACAATTTGATTTTGTGCAAAGTTCAGAGTTTCAAGGTTACCTTAGGGACGTGATGCAACAATGACTTAGTGTAGTAATTCAAGACCCAAAAGTGAATCCATTACCACGGTCAGAAGCAATAGTTTATGAACCAAGTTCTCATAAGAAAGAACCGGTTGAAAAGAAAGAAGAGATTGAGTCCAGACCGACAAATTCTTATCAAGGAGGCAATTCGGCCATTCAACTGAAAAAGAGGAGAGTCTACCAGATTTGTGTGATCACGTGTATAATCTAATCAAGACTGAAGAAGGAGGGACTGATGAGGCATCTGTAGTTCTTAAAGAGTTGATTGAGACTTCAATTAAGCAAGGTGGATTCATTTGATCTTTTTTCTTGTGATTTTCTGATCAAAACTTTTGTGTGTCTTCAGTTAAATATTGTGGAGCATCTCATGTTTTAATGGGGCTGAAATACCTTGTACTTGAACCAGGAGGAGGGGCGTCTATTCTTAAAGGAGATGACAACACCCTGGTCAAAAGAGTGGCTGTTATACATGATCCACTCATCGTTGAAGAAGCAGATTTCAGGTAATATCCTTTTGAAGGAGGAGGGGGGGTACTGTGATTCAAACCAGAAAACATGACAAGAAAGAGGAGAGAAAGGCCGACCTATATTCTCTGGTAAAGGACTTAAAAGAATGACCACATCATCCTAGGCCAGGGTACTTGTTGATTGAGTTTGGGCAGGATGATCCAAGAAGAGTTGAAGAGCTTAGAAAGTTTGAGGATGACCCGATGCTTAAGAGGGATAAAGGAGATCATGTCACATGACCACCTGATCATATGGAGTGTCATAGCCACGTAAACAAGGGTTGGGGTCGTGGAGTTTTAAGGGATGCTCGAAGTATCCTGATTCTCAATCACATTGGACTAGTTCGACCACCAGACTACCTAATGATGTTCATGATTGTTTCTGTAGATCTAGGACTATTTTCATATCAGTATAAGCTTAGTCTACAAGCCAGCATGTCTCAGAATAAGGCGTGTGTAAGGTTTCGTTGGATAGAAGCAAAGAAGCAATCCACACCAAACTAGACAAAGAGAAGAAACTGCTTGGTAGAAGTTCTATTTCAGTGGGATGCATCTGATGAACGTGAAGGAATTAAAATCCTTTATGTTTGAACCTGGAGGACTCTTTATGTTCTCAGAACAGGAACAAAGCAGTGGGGGCAGGTGATGAAGAATTGGACGTCTACTTAGAAGGTTCAGATTTGAAGGACAAATCCTTTTAATGGAGGGGGGGATGGAGTGATATTGAGCAGCCTCAACGTGAAGGGTTTGAAGACAATGTATGAACTAATTGTGCAATGGATCATAGCATGGTCTAGTGGGTTTTCCGGAGAACTTCTTGGCTTGATCCATGAGGTATTAGACCGAGAGAAGTCTATGTGCTTTGATATGTTCTTTATCAAGCATGTATCATCTATGGATCAACATGAACGTCTGGTGTGCAATTTACTTAATCAGGAAATGGAATGGACAAACCTTTTTAGACAGGAAACGGACTGAAAAGTAGAGGAGATCGAGAAATAGATTGGTTAAGCCGAAATGGTCGAGAAATGAGCTTGGAAAGAGAAGATGACGATGCGGAGTTGGAAATGAAGAAACCAGATCATTCTCATAGACAAGTTGGGTCAAAGAAGCATATTGGTCATGTCATAGTGAAAATAGGTCGTGTGAAACTAAAGATGGATGAATTTCCTTTCTAGCGACCAAAAATGGAAAAGATTAAACCGAGAAAAATGAAAAATCGACCAGAAAGGAAAATCACCTATTTCCTTTTATAAGCCACGACCAAATACCACAAAGAATTCCTAGAGAAGCCTTTGGAATCAATCAATGCAAGAGAAAGTGCATTTTTTTTTCAAAGCATTTAGGCAGTTTTCCTTTTTACTTAAGGTTTTTCCATTCTAATTTAAAGCCAATGCTGTTGTTACCGTTTTAAAGGGTTAGCTAGGTTTTCCTTTATCTATTCTATGTTGTACTATATAAATTTAAACCTATGTATTTCCTACAAGTTATTCAGATTTGAATTTTAATAAAAGCAGCTGTGTAATAAGAGTTCTCTTTGTCGAGTTCTTTGACTATTTTAAGACTTTATCTTTTGTTCTTCTTGAACTAAGTCACAATCATAAGGTAGGTGAACCTTCAGGCGTGCCATTCAAGCCTAAGTAAAAGAGGTTACACTCGTAGGGTTTGAACCATCTACACAACACAAAGCATTCCATCACTTTGTGTGAAGACCATTCGACTATAAAGAGAGCTAGCAGCCTTCAGTCGACCATCTTATCATTATCATTTTCCATCTCATGTCCAAGAGGTCTATTAAGATCTTGGATTTTCCCTCATGTACTTTCAATTGATTCATGGAAAGTGATCTGACCAAGATCACTCTAAGACTCGACCTAGAACCTTTATGTCGACAATCTTTGTCCAAATATGGCTCAGGAATCGGAATTCAACTGACATCACCAACTGGAGAAATGTTGTAACACTCGTTCCTGCTAATTTTCCACGCTTAAGATAATGAATCCGAATACAAAGCACTTATTTCTGGACTGTGATTGGCTCACGAGCTCAAGATACGAAACATCTGCGCCTACAACGATTCTCAACTTGTAGCAAATCAATTCAGAGAGTACAAAGCCAAAGACGAAAAAATGGACTTGTACCTAAAAATCGTAATGGATCTCGTCTAGAATGTTGATGAATTTGGTCTCACACGAATCCCCCGCGTGGAAATGTGCAGGGCGACGCTCTGGCAGCCCTGGCATGAACCTCAGACCCATGCCTTAAATGAGTAATCCCTGTGGCGTTCATAGAACACCCGAGAATCGGACCGTCAATCCTTGCAAACTTAATCCACTTGCAAAAACATCGACAAAGTCGCTACTTAACCCGAAGATAATTCTGAACAATCAGAATACGGCTGCGATAATCAATGGTTGAAAACGATCCAAGCATATATCAACGAGGGAACTCTCCCTATAAAAAATGCGCGGCCCGAAAATAAAAATCTAGGATGCAAGATACGTCCTAGCAGACAAAGAAGTCTATAAATGGAAATTCTCCATACCACTGATGACATGCGTGGAGGGACACAAAGCAAAAAAAATCATGAAATAGGTTCACTCTGGATCTTGTAGAAATCACTCCGGCGGAAGATCCCTCGCAATCAAAACAAAATGCCATGGATACTATTGGACAATAATGATCAAAGATTACAAGAAATTTGACGAAAATGCAAAAAAATCCAGAGACAAGCGCCAAGAATTCATCAACCCACGGAGATTCTCTCATCGATTTTGGCACCATACCCATTCATGCGATGTTCAATGGATATCGTTGCACCATGCATAAATTTAAACATAAACGCTTTCTGCTAATCTTAACAGATTTCTTTTCAAGATGGGTCAAAGCAGATTTGTACGCAAGCATCAAAGACGCAGAAGTCGAAAGCTTCGTATTGATATATATTATCTGTAGACATGGAGTCCCGTACGAAATCTTTACATACAACGGATCCCAGTTCATCTTAACCAGATACAATTGACCAAATCAACTTCTAGATATCCGCAAGGCAATGGTCAGGCTGAAACTATTAACAAAAAATCCTAGATTGACTTGAGAAACACCTGGACGCCCAAAAGGGTCGATGGACAGAAGAACTCGAAGGAGTCTTATGGTCCCATCAAACGCGTCCAAGACGAGCAACGGGAGCGGACCCTTTTGCCCTCATATATGGGTTAGAATTGAAGATCCCAGTGAAAGTTAAGTTCCCCGAAATACGAAGGAGAATACTCCCGGATCAAGAAGACTTGAACAATTTGATGCTGCCAGACGTTCTCGACCTCATCAACGAGCGCCAAGATCAGGCACTCATACGAATTCATAACTATCAACAGGCGGCCGAAAAGTACTACAACTGAAACGTACGTAACCGTAGGTTCGAGGAAGGTGATCTAGTCCTATGTAAAATTTTCCAAAACATCACCGAACAAACCGCGGAAAAACTCGGAGTAAAATGGGAAGAACCATTCAAAATCATAAAATTGGTTTCACAGGAGCGTACAAAATCGCCAACAGGCAGGAAAACAAGATTCCAAGAACCTAGAACGCAATGCACCTCAAAAAATACTACCACTGAGCAATCACATTGCAACAAACTGAACTATGAGACGGTTTGATCCTCAAAAGAGGTAGGTAAGCAACTCGTCACAAGACGATTTCAGATATTCCCCTCTCCAAAAGGGGGGGGGAGTAGGTACATATACGTATACTCGTATATTCCCACATTTTAAATATCCATGCTCTTGAACTCAATATTTTTAAAACATCCGCAGCAATACAAGAAAAGCGGTCTGACTTCAAAATCCCTCGCTAATCTCTTATGTCACTAACACATTCGATATCAAACAATATATAATGGCTACTATCAAGCAGTCCACGAATCGCTTAGTTTTTCCCGAGTAATAACTAATCATTGTATAACCCGAAAACAGATATCATATGAAAACATTCATAGACAAATCTTACAAACGATTTTAGCCCACAAATTTTTCAAACTCAAAACGCGGCATTTGAAAGAAAAACTAGGTCCTCAGCATCGTGAGACGTTGCAAACACTTGAATGATCATTTTTTCAAATAAAGCAAAAGTATCCTCCCTGACAAAATCTCCTTCTCGGAAGATCAAACAGTCATACGTACGAACATCTTCTCAAATACATATCCTTCGCGAAGGCTCCAACTCAAACGGTAACACTTAACATTCCTTTTGTTGCTGATCACAACAAACGAATTCCAACGTCCTAAACAGACTTAGCCATTTAGAGATGAGCTCTCAGACATCCGACACAAGGATAATTGCACGCTATAAAAGAAATCCGGTCGACTTCAAAATTTTCTTTGGAGAGATGCTTGGTTCCCAATCAATGCAGGTCACATAATCCAAATTTTTTTCGCAGACTTCAATATTGAGACGAAATCAGGTCAAAACCGCAATGGGTGATTTATGCCGAAAAATCATCGTAAGTCCTAAACTGATAATAAGTCTAGGTCTTTTCCTAAACCCATCACACTGGTCTCGAAAATCCAAGGTATAATATAATTAAACCGATACGAGATTCCAAATCATGTCTCTTCGTTTGTATTTGTACATTCATTAGATTCTTTAAACTAAAAATCTTCGAGTATTCTCCCCTTAAATGAACAACGAATGTAACGATCCACTAAGAGTTAGAAATGAGATGACAACTCATATTCTTTTCCTCTACAGCAGCATAAAGTTACTCACACGCTGTTAACGGAAAAAAGAAGTTCATTAAAAAGAAGTCGCAAAGCGGCGGGGATTCAAAGTCATACACAACCAGTCCTAAAACAAAAACATGGCCACATTTGGCTAGAATAATAACAGTTGTAGTTGTGGTATTTGAGATTTAATTCCAGAGGACCGTTTTACACAATATCTTATGAGTTTCAATTTCTTAGCTAAAACCTTCAGATTTAACAGAGAACAAGGATAACAGAGTGCAAGGTACACTTTGAGTTGCTTTTAATTTGAGGAAAAGCTAGCCTACGGTGATTTAACGGGTGTTAGATATAATTAAGCCACACAATTATTCAAGTTCGATTTAGGAACAAGCCCAAAACATAGATCAATGGCTAGAACAGCCCATTGTCGTGGCGCTTGTTCCTTTCAGAGAACAGCCTCAGAGACTAAGCTGTCGAGGTTCCATTCCCCTAAAAACCGTCTACGCATCTTACAAAGTTACTACTATTATCCAAGTATTTGCTACAATCATAACCTTTGCCCACATCCACGAAGCTTATTAGCTCATCTGTCCAGCTGAATTGGTTAGCTCATCTGTCCAGTTGAATTGGTTAGCTCATCCTCTTAGCTGACTTAGCTAGCTCATCCAGCTCCTCGAGCCGACTCACCTCAACTATCTAGTACCGAGCTAAGGCCAGCTACCTCAGCTTGTTTAGCTAGCTCATCCATCTAGCTAAGCTAACCACTTCACCTGAGGTTCCATCTACTCTCTTCCAGCTGATCGAGCTACAAGATAGCTGAGCCCAACTCCCTGCCAACTCGTCCAACTCTCTTATACCTGCATAAACATCTCCCCTTGGGTACTTAGTCATTCAACCAACCATCCCCACTGACCAAGTAACCTTTGGGAAGTCTTCAATGGTAAATGACATGCATCTGGCTCTTCTCAGCTCATGCACCATCCTTATGCTTTGTAGAATATGATACCAAGTCCCTCTCTTGGACTAACAATACTCATCAGATCCTAAGTCAATCAACCAACCACCCCACATGACTCAGACCTGATGAGTCTTCACACATACCTAACCGGCCATGGAACCATGTCCCATTGAACCTGATCAGTCTTGCTCTTACAACCGATTCATCCTTTGATCAATCAGATCAGACACCTTGATCCATCATCTATGGATCAGGTCGTCCATCATTTCCAAGATCAGATAACAAACGGCCTTCCTTGATTAACCACACCAGCTCAATGCTTGTGTCGGTCCTTAGAATGAATCTCTGGTCAAAAAATGACATCCTTCAAACTTACTCCAAAAACTAATTAAAATTCATGATAATTCATGATAAATCACCACTAAGAGATTCCCGTACTTGGAATCCACCAAATCCAATTGGATAATATGAGAACCATTCATGGGCAGTCCCCATGAACCATGTTCATGTTTGGTGTTACTTAGAACATTACCTTGACCCTTTACCAAGCCAATTCCGAGACTAAAACACTCTTTTCCTCATGTCAATATGGAGTATCAAATGAATGTAAAGTAATTTAAACAGACAAGGAAGAGATAGGATATAACCATTACAAACCGCCCCAAAATCATGATCAAACCGATCCATGATCCTGGCCCATTGTTCTATGGTCATACCCTTTACCTTGAACGTGTGTCCTGGAGTCTTAAAAACCCTTTACAATTCTTTCTACTTGCCTCTGGAATCCATTCCAGTCGGCCTTGCCTTTCCCAAATCAAACTTAACCTTGTTGCTGCTTAATCCCCACCATATACACCTATAAGGCTGCCCTAGCCTATGAGAGTGAACTCTGATCATCTCTCTTCTTCCCTGGCCATTTGCGTGTATTATATGATTGTAGAGGAAGCCTAGGACCTGATATTCAATGATCAAACTCCATCAAATGTCGTTCATAACTTCCCTTCCATGGAACTCCCATGAAACTGTTTTCTACACTGCATTGCCTTCAAGGCTGTTCGTGTCATTGGGAGTGAAGTCCCGCCTTCTGCCTTCTCAACTGGATATTTGCGTGTGTTTCCAAGACACATAGGAAACCTGGGATGTGGTAATCCATTATTCAACTCCACCCAAGGGTCGTGCATCACTTCCCCCTTCAGTACCCATGAAACTGCCTTTCTACACACATCTGCCTTCAAGGCTGTCTTAACCATTGGAAGTGCATTACGCCCCTCCATATACTCCCCTGGATATTTTTTGTATTTTATGGATGTAGGGGAATCCTAGGGCGTGCCAAACATTAATCAAAACTCATCAGAGGGTCGACCTCAACTCCTTTCTTCATTGCCCTCCAAAAATGTTTCTTTGTTGCCTTTGAATGCATCTCTGTCTTGGATGATTGAATCCGACCATTTCTCTGGTTTTCTCTGTTGTTCTTTGTGTTTCAGGGTGTAGGAAGAATACCTTGCGTGCCTGTAAACCCACGGAATTTCCTTCCATATATAGGAGAAAGATGAATTGCTTAATCTCCACAATATCCCCCTTAAGGAAGATTTGGATCTCTCCTTCTTTCTCTCTGTCCCATGACTTGTATCTCTGTTTTTCCCATGAGAAAATGATGGTTATTTTCGTTCCCATGGTCCTGGTTATAAATAAGAAGGCGTGGGCAACTTCCCTGGCCAAGGAGACACCTTTTGGTGGGCTAATGGGCACCTTTTGGCCCATCGCATCCTTTCGGCCATAACTGTCTCCCCTTGTATCCATTCGCCTATAACTGCCATATAGAAGTTCCTAGGTGATCCTGGACCCTTCCAGAAGTCCTTGGACCGAGCCCATACACTTCCCAAGCCATTGGCCCAATGGCCGGACCATAAGACCCAACCGGCTGACCCGACCATGGCATGGACCGGTCCAACTGCCCGAGACCTTAACACTCCGTCTAGCTGAGATGAGCTGATCCCCAGATGACCCAGCTGAGTGAGCTAGTACATCCACCTCAGGGAGCTGACACAATCTACGTGAGCTCCAAGTGAGCTCCGTCCAGCTGGTTGAGCTTCTTGTTCGCATCACCCAGCTGTGATACACTTCGTACAACTTGATATCTTCATCTTATTCAATCCTTCTAAGTCCTTTGGTCTATTTCCAGACCTAGACTTAGTTTTCTCACGATCCATTCTTATCATTCACTTCATTGAGCTTCACTTAGCTGATAAAACACTGAGTGAGCTACCTCCAAGTTTCTCCTATCTGGTCAAGTTTCTTCCGAGCTGCCCGAGCTGGTCGAGCTTCCCCGCGGCCTCGTCCTGCTACCAGATGGCTTGTCCAGCTCTTTTGAGCTTGTTTCCTTCTACATTTGGTTAAGTCTCAATGTCCTGAAGCCCTTAACCTTTATTTTAGGCCATGGATCACTTATCTTTAGGTCACATGACCTGACTGGTGCGTGTCCTTGCACCATGGTCCGTCCCGATGATCTTACCCAGGATTGGGGACATGACAAGTCTCCCCCACTTAATAGGGATTTGTCCTCGAATTCCGGTCCAAGTGTATCTTCTTTAATGAACTTACCATACCACTATGGTATTCAGCCTTCATCTTCATTTTATCTTACTGATCCTGTTCCTAATCAGCCTTCAAATAAGTCTCCCCCACTTGATAGAGATTTATCCAAAAATCTTATCAAGTGGTCCATCTGGTTTTCGCTTATGGCATCCTTACTTGACTACTCAACCATAGTCAAGGATCCATCAACTTCCGTATAAGTAATACCAACTTGTAGTCTCTCCAAACAAACCACGACTTGGCCATATTGCGATCTTAGTCCATACTAGACTAAACCGTCTCAGCATGACTTATGTCCATCACCGAACTTTGTCATATTTCGATCCTGGTCTACTCAGGACGTGATCATATTCCGGTCCTGCTCCACTCAGGTACTCGACCGTGCCTTCCGACCATAGGTCCATCTCCGAGTAGGTCGTGTCCTGATCCTCGTCCCTCACTGGACTTGATCGTCTTTATCTCGATCCTAGTCAGTCCCGACTAGATCCCAAATGGACTCGATCGCGTAAGACAACCCTGGTCCCTTACAGGACTCGATTGTATACCGACCCTGGTCCTTAGCTCGGCCATCTCGGCAAGAGCCATGCGGTATGGACTTTTAGACATTGGGGCCGTCCCTGGTTCAAGTTCTATTATGAAACGGGTCCGCCCTTTCAGGGGGGACTCCCTGCAGCGCCCGAAACACATCCTCAAACTCACTGACCAGCGGCATCCCGTCTAGGTTATCACCCTTCACCATCTCCTTAGTGTCGATTGTGGCTATGTAAGCCTCACAACCTCTCTCTAGCATCCGTTCCGCTCGGACTGCTGAACCACTTCAACACTGGAGGCATGTTTACTAATCTTGGAACCTGATCGGGGGTCTACACCCACTCCCAAACTGCACCTCCCCCGATGACAGTCTAAGGTGGCCCGATTCTTTCCAAGCCAGATCCGCAGGCGTTACCCTGTGATCAATACATGGATCCGCAGGCCTTACCCTGACTGTGATCAAAACTCAGTCCGCAGGCATTACCCTGACTGTGATCAATACTAAGATCCGCATGCATTACCCTGACTGTGATCAATACTCAGATCCGCAGGCATTACCCTGACTATGATCAAAACCAAGATCATAGTCCATCCAGACTAGATCCAATTTGGACTCGTTCGAGTAAGCCAACCCTGGTCCTTCACCGGCCTCGATTGCCTACCGAACCTGGTCCACTCCCCTAGTTGAGTAGGATGTCAGTTTAATAACACATTTGGAAAACGTCCCATACCATTCTCCAAAGTGTCACACTTCCATGGACATCCCATAAAATCCACAAGAGTGTTTATAATATACCTCAATCCCAATCACACTAAGATACATAATGTATGCTCACTTGTTTTGGAACGACCACCAAGGAATAACACTTAACCCCAGTAGAGTGCTGCACGTTTATTTCAACCTAAGCCACTCCCTGGTCCATGTTACCTCCCTTGTCCAGGTCGTCCATACAAAGGTCTTGCATTGCGTCCCTTCGTCCAATCCGTCTATTACTTCTAAATAAATAGATCGACCAACCTTTCTGTTTCAGAATCTTGCCCTTAGAGATCATATCTTGGCTAACCCGGTTCATCTTAGAACTCTCCCGTTCACAAGCATGAAACACAATCTTGCCTCAACTCTCACTTGGCTCACCGCAGCTAAGGTTCCAAGTCATCTTAGTTTTTAGAAATAATATTGGTTTGGAACTCAACATCTTTGAGCACTGTCCTTAACAGGATCAAGCATGCTCTGATACCAACTTGTAAGACCCGATCCGGCCTTCCAGGCCACGGTCAAGCCTCATGTCGTTCGGTCCTCTTCCAGACCGAACCTCTAATTTTTTCGCCCTTTATCTTTATTATCGCCCATAGGTGAGGGCTAACTTAGATCTTAGCTCAAGACTACCTTAGTTATTCCATAGCTTAGATCAGTTCAACTCATACGCAGCGGAGTATACTATATTAACCATTGGTCTAAAACCAATCTAACAATTGTTTGGTCGAACCACCTCAGCCCTTGGTTAGTATTACAACTACCTTTTAGCTTTGAGATCGATTCTGAACCCAAACCAAGTCCTACGATTCTGAGGTTCCATTCCCCTAAACCCTTCTACCAGCATCCTAGAAAGTTACTACTTTATCCAAGTATTTGCTAAGTCATACCTTTGCCACATCCACGGAGCTTGTTAGCTCATCTGTCCAGCTGAATTGGTTAGCTCATCTGTCCAGCTGAATTGGTTAGCTCATCCTCTTAGCTGACTTAGCTAGCTCATCCAGCTCCTCGAGCCGACTCACCTCAGCTATCTATAACTGAGCTAAGGCCAGATACCTCAGCTTGTTTAGCTAGCTCATCCATCTAGCTAAGATGAACCACTTCATCTGAGGTTCCATCTACTCTCTTCCAGTTGATCGAGCTACAAGATAGCTGAGCCCAGCTCCCTGCCAACTCGTCCAACTCTCTTATACCTGCATAAACATCTCCCCTAGGGTACTTAGTCATTCAACCAACCATCCCCACTGACCAAGTAACCTTTGGGAAATCTTCAATGGTAAATGACATGCATCTGGCTCTTCTCAGCTCATGCATCATCCTATATTTTGTAGAATATGATACCAAGTCCCTCTCTTGGACTAACAATACTCATCAGATCCTATTTCAATCAACCAACCACCCCACATGACTCAGACCTGATGAGTCTTCACACATACCTAACCGGCCATGGAACCATGTCCCATTGAACCTTATCAGTCTTGCTCTTACAACCGATGCATCCTTTGATCAATCAAATCAGACACCTTGATCCATCATCTATGGATCAGGTCGTCCATCCTTCCCAAGATCAGATAACAAACGGCCTTCCTTGATTAACCACACCAGTTCAATGCTTGTGTCGGTCCTTAGAATGAATCTCTGGCCAAAAAATGACATCCTGCAAACCTGCTCCAAAAACTAATTAAAATTCATGATAAATCACCACTAAGAGATTCCCATACTTGGAATCCACCGAATCCAATTGGGTCGTTTGAGAACCATTCATGGGCAGTCCCCATGAACCATGTTCATGTTTGTTGTTACCTAGAACATTACCTTGACCCTTTACCAAGCCAATTCCGAGACTAAAACACTCTTTTCCTCATGTCAATATGGAGTATCAAATGAATGTAAAGTAATTTAAACAGACAAGGAAGAGATAGGATATAACCATTACAAACCACCCCAAAATCATGATCAAACCGATCCATGATCCTAGCCCATTGTTCTATGGTCATACCCTTTACCTTGAACGTGTGTCCTGGAGTCTTAAAAACCCTTTACAATTCTTTCTACTTGCCTCTGGAATCCATTCCAGTCGGCCTTGCCTTTCCCAAATCAAACTTAACCTTGTTGCAGCTTAATCCCCACCATATACACCTATAGGGCTGCCATAGCCTATGAGAGTGAACTCTGATCATCTCTCTTCTTCCCTGGCCATTTGCGTGTATTATATGATTGTAGAGGAAGCCTAGGACCTGATATTCAATGATCAAACTCCATCAAATGTCGTTCATAACTTCCCTTCCATGGAACTCCCATGAAACTGTTTTCTACACTGCATTGCCTTCAAGGCTGTTCGTGTCATTGGGAGTGAAGTCCCACCTTCTCCCTTCTCAACTGGATATTTGCGTGTGTTCCCAAGACACATAGGAAACCTGGGATGTGGTAATCCATTATTAAAATCCACCCAAGGGTCGTGCATCACTTCCCCCTTCAGTACCCATGAAACTGCCTTTCTACACACATCTGCTTTCAAGGCTGTCTTAACCATTGGAAGTGCATTACGCCCCTCCATATACTCCCCTGGATATTTTTTGTATTTTATGGATGTAGGGGAATCCTAGGGCGTGCCAAACATTAATCAAAACTCATCAGAGGGTCGACCTCAACTCCTTTCTTCATTGCCCTCCAAAAATGTTTCTTTGTTGCCTTTGAATGCATCTCTGTCTTGGATGATTGAATCCGACCATCTCTCTGTTTTTCTATGTTTTTATTTGTGTTTCAGGGTGTAGGAAGAATCCCTTGCGTGCCTGTAAACCCACGGACTTTCCTTCCATAGATAGGAGAAAGATGAGTTGCTTAATCTCCACAATATCCCCTTTAAGGCAGATTTGGATCTCTCCTTCTTTCTCTCTGTCCCATGACTTGTATCGCTGTTTTTCCTATGAGAAAATGATGGTTATTTTCGTGGACAGGGTCCTAATTATAAATAAGAAGGCGTGGTAACTTCCCTGGCCAAGGAGACACCTTTTGGTGGGCAAATGGGCACCTTTTGGCCCATCTCATCCTTTCGGCCATAACTGCCTCCCCTTGTATCCATTCGCCTATAACTGCCATATAGAAGTTCCTAGGTGATTCTGGACCCTTCCAGAAGTCCTTGGACCGAGCCCATACACTTCCCAAGCCATTGGCCCAATGGCCGGACCATAAGACCCAACCGGATGACCCGACCATGGCCTTGACCGGTCCAACTACTTGAGACCTTAACACTCTGTCTAGCTGAGATGAGCTGATCCCCAGCTGACCCAGCTGAGTGAGCTAGTACATCCAGCTCAGGGAGCTGAGACACTCTACGTGAGCTCCAAGTGAGCTCCGTCCAGCTGGTTGAGCTTCTTGTTCGCATCACCCAGCTGTGATACACTTCGTACAGCTTGATATCTTCATCTTATTCAATCCTTCTAAGTCCCTTGGTCTATTTCCAGACCTAGACTTAGTTTTCTCATGATCCATTCTTATCATTCACTTCATCGAGCTTCACCTAGTTGATAAAACACTGAGTGAGCTACCTCCAAGTTTCTCCTAGCTGGTCAAGCTGCTTCCGAGCTGCCCGAGCTGGTCGAGTTCCGAGCTGCCCGAGCTGGTCGAGTTCCGAGCTGCCCGAGCTGGTCGAACTTCCCCGCGGCCTCGTCCTGCTACCAGATGGCTTGTCCAGCTCTTTTGAGCTTGTTTTCTTCTACATTTGGTTAAGTTTCAATGTCCTGAAGCCCCTAACCTTTATTTTAGGCCATTGAACACTTATCTTTAGGTCACATGACCTGACTGGTGCGTGTCCTTGCGCCATGGTCCGTCCCGGCGATCTTACCCAGGATTGGGGACATGACATTGTCTACAATCCTTTTGAGACAAGATTCACACTAGATCCAGAGTCACAAAGAGCTTCCTTGAATTCAACTCCTGCGAAGGAACAAGGGAAAACAAACTTTCCAGGATCATCAAGCTTAGGCAATACCTTGGGTTCTGGCCTCAATGTTTCGATAAAGAGTGCTTCGGTTTCCTCTTCAGTCTCTCTACAGTTTCTGAAGAACATATGCAATGGACGAATCTCCCAAGCATGTTCGAATGAGATCTTTTTAGGAAGCCTTCTCACCATCTTCCTAATTCCAGCCAGCTGCTTTGCACTAATGGGATCCATCAGATGTTTAGGTGGAACTCAAGCTGGTGGAGTCTCAACAGATTCACTGGGAGCTGTCGCTTCAGAGCTAGCAGGGTACGTCGTTCTCTCTTCTGCGCCCAAAGCAGTTTCAGCAAATTGCTGCTCTGTTGCATTACAATGTTCAGCCCTAGGATTTTTATCTGTTCTTCCAGGGAGCGTCCCTTGCTGGCTCTTGACACTTTCAGTTGTTTGAGCTATCTGTACATCGATCTGCCTGATGTGGCTGCTCACAGTGTCATACTTAGTATTCAGCTCAGTGAACATGTTTACCATCCTGTTGTTGATCTCTGTGGTAGCCTGGTTCATCGCATTGACCTAAACATGTTGACTCTGGAGCAGCTGATGCATCATCTTCCCTAAGACCTCGGGCTCGTCCCGCTGTCCGCTTGATGCTGCTGGAGCAATTTTCTGATTGCTCTGCTGCTTCTGCTGGTTCTGGTGTTGATCCTGGTTCTAGAAACGGTTCTAAGACTCACTGAAGACGAAGGTTTTTCCCTGAAAATTCTTGGAAACCCTCTTTGCTGAGCAGCACCTTGAACTTGATTGTTCTAGACTTGATCCTTAGGGTTCTCTACGTTGCTCCGGTAAGAGAGCATATTGGGGTTGTTCCTGTTGTTTGAGTTCTGGTAGTAGTGCTTGTTCTTAACATACCCTTGACTGTTGATGTAGAGCAATTCATGGTGATCGTCTCCTTTCTGTCCATCTTTTGCGGCCTGGTCCTTAGCTATCTGCTCAGTTGTATCTGTCCCAAAAGATTCTACAGTTTCCTAAAATATCTTCCGCAGGGATCAAGGCCATGCTTGTTCTCTGGAGTTGTTCTCCGGGACATAATTCATATTTTCGTCTTTTCTTCATGTTTCCCTACAAAGTTTCACAACCTCTTTTGTACCTGAAATGTCTCGAATAGAGATGTAAGTACCCTATACTTGCATGAGAAAGATCAATAAATCACATACAAAGTATGCTAAAAACACACTATATCAAATAAACAAAAACATAAAAATCAAACGTCCTTGACGGGACTACAACCTCACTCGTCCTCGAGAGACGAAACCTCACCCTCAACCATTACCTCATCAGGGTTTGGGACCGCATCATCTCCACCTCTCTCAACCGCATCATGAGGCTCAGCACCTATGGGTTCCTGATCATTGGGTTCACATGAAGACAATGGAAGGGTACAATCGAATTTCAGGCCGGTGATGATCAAGTCAAAGTTTCCCTCAATGGCTGCCAACTCTTCATTGCGAGCAGATAGTTTGGCCTCTTGGGGCTGCCAAGACTGGGCCCCTCTGCCCCGAAACAGCTGATTCTTGCTCATCCCTCCCTCGCTAAATGCCAGGGCAATGTCCCTGCAGCAAACATCCATCATAGAGTCAAGGGAGTTGACAGTTCTTCTCAAACGAGTCTGAAACCTGGTTTATAAAGCGCCCTTCACCTCGGCCTTTGCTTCCTCAAACCCACAACACGCTGAGCCTCCTACACTTTGAATCTAACGCTGCAGGCAGTGCACCTCCAAAGCCTTAGTCTTCCTAGCTTGCTTCGCCTTAAGCAAAGAAATTGTAGTCATCTTGTGATCCTCTCGAGCTCGCCAATCAAGTTTCCAACTGCGACACCTCGAGGGAATGAGCACCCTCAACATCCTTCAACTTTTCCTCAAACTGTAATGACTTGTCATGTGACTCAGCAAGTTCCCTTGAAAGTTGATCAACCTCAGACCGACAGTTACTAATCATCCCATTGATCAAACACACCAAATGCGCAAACCAAGGAAATAATAATAAGAGGAGAACTAACATAGTAACACAAAGAGATCTTCAAAGCAAACCTTGGCACATTATTGCGGCATGAGACCCAAACCGGACGCTCCCAAAGGTGAAAGCCCGACCTCAACGCCCATGACACACCTTCTCTTCTTATCCGCATCAGGATTCACACATGGCCTCTTGTGACCCTTTAGTGTAACACTAGGAGTGGAGCTGGGAGCGCGCAGTCCTAAAACTGTCTATCTCTTTGCTGGAGGAGGTGGCATTGATTCAAGAGCTTACTCGGTCTCCAGAACAGGGATCATGGTCGTAGATGAGCCAGACGGCTTTGCCCCAGCCTCGGCCACAGGCCCAAGTGCGTTAGACACTCGATCAACCTCATAAGGAGGTGGCCGTTGGAGCCAAGGTGACGGTTAGGACATAAGAGTTTGACAGATCAATGTTAGAGGAATTCTCCAACTCGGCATCACGTCAAGTCAACTCGTCCTAATCTGAAAACACCAGCAACAGGAGATCTCAACAAACTCGCACGAAGGGCATCGCCCATCTCAACGTCATGACTTCTTTGTTCATCACGAGAGGAAGACATCTTAGTTTAGAGAAGCTCTCGAGAAAATAAATGTAGAGAGAAGTTGAGAAAGGGAATGAATGAAGAATGAGAGGGTTCAATACTTGTAGGGACGAGAAAATTTCAGCAATATAATAATCGAAAAAAACTTTCAAAGAAAAGGAAAAACACCTTCCTGGCCGTTGATTCTGATTAAATGCATATAACTAGCTTGCAAGAATCAAGCTCCAATCTTACCAGCTGGGGGCTAATTGTCGGGATCAAAATCGGTAATGTCGAAATCAGCATCTAAGCTTGCTACGCTATTCTTTAAGAAACTCACTTGGAATAACTTTGGAAAATATTAATGGATAAGATTCAGATCAACAAGAAGGACACAGAGCTATGAAAATAGCAAAGACGGTTGAGGAAATGCACTCCCATCCCTGCCTCGGTTCCAGGAGGCGAAAAGACTCCGTGTAATACCCCTGACCTAGGGTACCAAGTAAACGTAAGTAAACGGACGTGGATCAAGCCAACAAAGTTTTGGGAAGCTTTAGGGAGACTTGAATAAAGGTTCAGTCGAAGCATTTGGAGGAATGGTCGAGTAGAAACCAGTTTTGGACGAGGAGACATAGCAGAGCCTTGAAATGGACAAGACCAAGGATGGTGGAAATTCAAAGAGTGTCAATCAAGTAAGTATTTATTTCAGTCATCTTTATGGATTAAAAGAAAAACTTAAGGTCGAGACCAAATGGAGCTGGGTCGAGCCAAAATGGAGATGGTCCAGAAGGAGGTCATTTTAGCTGATATGGTCAAAATGGACTAGCCAAGAGCTTAGGAAGCCAAAACAAGTTATGGAAGCTTGTTAAAGGAGTTCAAAGGACTATTTCAGGCAATTCCTTAACTTTTGGAAGTGACCAACTCAGAAGTCAAAAGTCAACAAAAGTCAAAGGAGAGAGAATGGTCCCATTGGTCCACATAACCAATCCGGTCGACCAATAGGAGCATGCCCCGCGGAGGAGACCAATTTCCATAACACCTGGAAATGATATGAAATAAATCAAGGAGTCTAATGGTGAATAAGGAAGGGAGAAAAGATGTTTAAAGAGCATGGAAACATCAAGATACCTTTTATTCCCATTATGGGCTACAAAATAGTAAGGGAACTTTGGGCCAAGAAATGGGTTTAATTCTTAAAACACACAATATATAAGGTTAATTTGTGACCCAAGTGGAGTATTGGATTGGGCTAGAACATAAGGAAAGGAGTGCAGAAGATTGAAGAACCAAGATAGCCTTTTGGGCTCATTTTTACCTATTTTGGAAGGAAGAAGTGTGCTATTGGAAACATGTCAGGCACTAAAAATCCCAAGCACTGGTTCATCAGCATCAGAACGTGGTCTATGAGAGCTAAGGAGACATGCCTAAGGAGTAGAGTTGGTATGTGTTATGCAACAAGGCCATTTAGGAGGTAATTTTTGGTGTGGTGGCAACTAACCTTTGAGAGGAATTTTTAAGCTGAGATTTCGTGAACTTAATGAGGTATTGATAGTGGAAGTTCTTCTAGAATATGGGACATAAAGGAGCTGATTCATGGCATTTTTCATCATGCATTATTTTGGAGCTTATTTTGGTAAAAAGTGTAAAACCAAGTGTTATGTGTTCACACCCACTCCACTGACTATAAATAGGACCCCTTGGTTGTGTTTTAGAACTCATAACTCCCCCAAAGCTTTCTCTCTCATTCGTTCTTGTAATTCTATTTTGAGAGAGAAAGTACCAAAAACCGAGAAAATCTTGTGAGAGTAAACCCTTTTTACACGTGTGTAACCTTCAGTATAGAAACCATTGAAGCTTTCTAGGGGTGGTGGTAAGCCCTTAGTTGCTTAGTTTAGGTTCCTTCCCTTTCTTTTAAACCCTTAACATTTCCTTTAAATCGTTTAGTTTAACCTTGGGTTTAGAGTTTTCTTTTGGAAGCTGTCTTGTGCTGTGTGAAGACCTAGGTGGGTTTCCTTTATGTGTGTGTGTTGTGTAGTAACCGTGTGTTTGCAGGTTGAAGACCTTAACCCGTGTGGTTCATTAGCCGGAACCACATTGCGGTTTGTTTGTGTGTGTATGGGGAGTTGGTAAACCCCATACTTGAGTGTTTACTTTATTTATTGATTTATCTTGTTTAGGTTATTATATTGCTTGTGTTTTAGTTTGTTAGATTATTTTCATGCATTGCTTGTGTAGTGTGTTTTAATGTAGTTAACCGCATGTAGATTTGAGTTTCACTCTCTTAGTAGGTTCTTGTTTTAGTTTAATTCTTGCATGCATTGTTAGTTTAGGTTAGGTGCATATAGTTAGGTTAGCCGAATGTAGATTTGAGTGTCACTCTCTCATGTTGGTCCATATGTTTTAGTTTAGTAGTAGCATGTATAGTTAGGTGCATATGGTTAGGTTTAGCCGCATGTAGATTTGAGTTTAACTCTCTCGTGTTGGTCCATATGCATTAGTTTAAGACTTGCATTGCTTTGTAGTTTAGTTTGGGGTTTGCATAGAGATTTGAATTTCACTCTCTCTTATGTCGGGCAGAGTTAGGGAGTCTTTATTTTCTTTTCTTGTGTTGTGCATGTTCTATTTTCAAGTACTATATCATGGAGGTTAGAGGCGGAGCTCCCTCATGCTGGTCGGTTGTACCTGGACCAGAACATGTGGCCATTCCGTGTTGTACGTTCCATAGGTGGGATTCTCCGGTGATATGCTTGATTTATGGCCATTTCGTATTGTACGTCCCATGAGGTGGGATTCGCCGGAATTGCTTGAATTCTGGCCATCCCGTGTTGTACGTCCCATATGGTGGAATTCACCGGAATGTGCTTGTCTGTGGCCGTCCTGCTGGTATATCCCTCGCGGTGGGACTCTCCGGTGATGTGCTTGAGACAATGGAGTTAGATTGGGGAAAGCCCAATTCTTCATGGTGGAGTGACCTACCCTTCAAGACTTGTCAATGTGAAGTGGGTCGCGCCCATGGACAAGAACTGCATGACGATGCGGCCCGGTGGTATATCCCTCGCGGTGGGACTCTCCAGTCATGATGTTTCTTGACCACGTGACTTTTGTGTTTGTGGTCGAGAGTTTTCAGAAGGGGGATCAGGGGTTCGTGTGTTTAGGGCCCGTGATGTGTGGCATGTGGCCCATCCTTTGGTTGACTCGAGTCTTTTTTCCTTTTCTTTCTTTGTTGAGTCTAAGATCGAGTCTATAGTGTCTAAAGTCTCGTGGGCGAGACTTGGGTAGATTAGGATTTAGTTTTCTTGTTTAGTTTAGTTCCATTGCATTTAGGGTAGTTACATGTTTATTTTATCCGCATTGCATTGTTTGTTTATTTTTATTTGCTTGCTTATTTGTAAACATGGGCTGGGGAGGGTAGTTTTTGTTAGGGAACTCACTGAGTAATTTTTGATTACTCACCCCCTCTTCTACTATGCAGGTAACCTTAGGATGTGGGCTTTTGTGGGGTGCGGAGGACGTGGCCAGGCGTAGATTTACGGTGTTGTTTGAAAGGACCAAGATGTTTATGTTTTCACTCGCTTTGTTTTTCATGGTTACCTGTTTGACTCGTTTATTTTCTGCTTGTTTTTCTTTGGTTTTGTTGTTCTCTTTTTAGTCTTGTACTCTGAGGACATTGGTCGAGTTCTCGACTTTGTAAAATAAATAAAATGTATATTTTTATTAAAATCCCTTTTGAAACGCTGACATTTTGTTTTGTCCGAACTTTCACAAATCTTGACCAAGGTACGGGTTAGCAAGCCTTTGGCCGAGGTCGAGAGGGGCAGTATCGTGGTCGGAATGGTCGGGACTTGGATTTGTTCTAAGTCTTGGTCGGACTGACTGCGGTGCGGCCAAACTTGTGGCTCTTCCGGGTCGTCCCAGGGTTAGTCCGACCTAGGACAGTTTTGGGGCGTTACACTCCGTCCCTGCCTCGTCACCAGCAGGCGACGACGAGACTCCGTCCCTGCCCGTCGCCAGCAGTCGACCATGCTCATCTGCAGCAGGAGACCAGGCTTGTTGACAGGAGGCGACAAGGCTCCTTCCCTTCCCCAATGCCAGCTGGTGACCAGGCTCGTTGTCAGCAGGGGACGAGGCTCCTTCCCAGCCTCGTCACCAGCTGGCGACCAGGCTCTTCGCCAGCAGGTGATGAGGCGCCTTCTCTGCCTCATCGCCAGCAGGCTACCAAGGTCCTTTTCTAACTCAACGCCAGTAGGCGACCACGACGCATATTGTCTCGCCCTCACAGGTCGTCCCTTAGAGTTTTGACCGAACTGTCTCTAGTTTCATCTCGATCGGAGTTACTTTTGAAATTTAACAATAAACTTAAGGCGATAAAATTAAGACGTTCTTACTCATAAAATTTTAAATCACTCGTATAAAATAGTAAAGGTTAACTCGACACCATTGTTATATCGACTATACGATTGGTTTTACTGTCTCATAGAACCAGCGACATGGACACCAGCATCATATGAATGGTTATTTCTCCAAAAGAAATCGTAAAACGTTTTAAGTCTAAAAACGTCCCCAGAAGATCTAGAACGAAGGAAAGGCCCACTTAAGATTTTACACGAGAATGAGCCCAAACTACAATGACGATTTGCTTGATTTTTGTAGAAGATCAATGGAAAAGAAGATAAATGTCAAGTTTCCACGATATCGTGAAGATTGAGATGTTAATGAATATTAGATCATAGTAACTTACTGTTAGATTTAAGAGAACTTAGGACTTAGATGGCTAGACTAGTGAATTCGATACTTGGAATGTTTTATTGCTTTGGTCTCTTATTGTCCATTGTTGACGAATTTCCGTCCATCCTGATTTTGTGAAAATCTGTAAACTTACTTCATCTTAATCAATAAATCACCTCTGGGCAATTTCTTACGATATTTTGTTATTGTCACTTTTTGTATTCGTGTGATTACGCAGGGAATCCGGGTCCTCGGGGAAAGTTGAGAATCTTCACTTTTCTCCGTTTACTAAAATCGACAATGCAAATTTCGGTTCCCACAACATATGCCTTGAAATCCTCTGCACATGGAAAAGAAAACATATATTTAAAAAGCAACTATGTGAGTGTAGAAACAAAGGCTTCACTAGTAGCACTCACCAGTCACCACAACACACAAGTTATAAGTCTTAACATTTTGGACGGGTGAATAGCTCTCATGAACAGAACAATCTTTGACTCGATCAACACTTTCACGAGCCTCTTAGTCTTCCGGTCAATCACTTAAAGCAAGAAACAACAATGACTTAAATATTTTATAAAGAGATCAAGACACGAAAAAAATGGAATAGAAAGAAAAACATACCACAATATGAGAAACATTTTAACCAGCAGTATTTGAACCAACATCATAAGTAGATAAATATGTCCATTCGCTTAGTTTGAAAATCCATTTGAACATAATGAATATGGTTACGTTAAGGGAAAGCTATTAACTTTTGTCTGGTTATTAATGTAAGATCCCAATTCTGTGGCCCAAGTTTTTCTTTTGGTTTAAAGGGAAAGCCACAAGGTCTAGGGCCCATTAGGGTTAAACCTAGGGTTTCCCATCCTTTTGTTATAAATACAGAGCCTCTATCTCGTTTCTTCTCCATAAAAAATCCAGAGCGAAGGCCTGCATAGTCCCAGAGAGATTAGAAAACTCTAGCCGTTGAGGTGTCTCCTTTTCTCTTCCCACTCTCCTTCTCTCTTGGCCTCTCTTTCTTCTTCTCCCTCTCATTGATCTCTCTCTTCTTTCTCTCCTCTTCCCCGAACCGTCGTCTCACCACCGCGAAACCGCCGAGCCCAGTCGCAAGCCAACACCGGAGCCGGAGCGCCACCGCGTAGTTACCAGGGGCAGTCGTGAGTCATCCAAGCCGCCATAGAGTGGTCGTGTGGTGTAGTAGATGTTATTGTTCGTCACTGCTTGTTATCGTATTCCGATCTGCGTCTTAGATCTAGATATATCATATATCTAGATCCAGATCTTCCATCCAGGTGGGTTGGTCTCGAACTGATTGCGAGCTAGGTTGTTAGAAAGTATTGAACGACTAGGGTGATAGATGAATGGAGTGAATTGAATAGAGGAGTGAACACTAGGATGGGAATATGTGTTTTATGTGATTGGTAGTGGATGCGCTTAGTGTTCCACCCCACGGAGGTGTGGTTGTATACGATAGGGTACGCCTTGTGGGGGTATGGTTGTACCCACCGTAGGGCCATCAGCGCAGGAGAGAGGTAGTGATCCATCAATGGGTGTGATAAGGTCTGCCGTGTGGGGGCATGGTTGTACCCACTGGTCCGTCACGTGTTTTCCGTGACAGATGTGTTGAGATTTGTAATGTGTGGAATGTGTTGAGATGTGAAATGTGTGGATGTATTGAGATGTGAAATGTGATGAGTTGTGGAAATGTGTTTTGTGAAATTGTTAAGTGGTAATTGAAATTGTAAAGTAAAGTGAAATAAAACATTTCCATGTTTTTCTGTTGAGTATTTGGCGGGTTAAACGGCGATCGATAATCTGATTCACTCTTACGGTGGATCATTTCTTTCCAACTGAGGCATATCAATCAACCTGATTCAGCTCTAACGTCCTATGTGTTTTGGAGTCATGTTGTGTTATCTCTGTATGATCTATCTGATTCGGTTTGCTATACATATACGATCATTTAGCTGCTGGATTCGATTGAAATGGTGGATAAAGGCAAAGGGATTATGTACGAGGATGATGATGATGAGCCTATCCAATTACCGGATGCGGCTGAGGAGATCTTGGTGCAGGATTACAGCATATCTCTTATTGTAGATGGACAACATATAAACGATAACATTATGATAGCCTAGGATATGTTCCATGCCTTGAGGACGAAACCAAGAGGAAGACATAAGTGTATGGATTAAAGACAAATATGAGTAAGGCTTATGATAGGATGGAATGGGTAATCATTGAAAGGATACTAAAGCGTATGCATATCTATGGATCAGATGGATTATGCGATGTGTATCTATGGTAAGATACCAGGTTTTGATGAATGGACAACCCAGAGGGAACATTCTCCCGGAAAGGGGTTTACGACAAGGAGATCCTTTGTCTCCTTTCATCTTTATTTTATGCATTGAAGCGCTCGTTAGCCTTATTGATCATGCAAAGAATCAGGGAAAGATAATGGGTATGTGTGTAGCCTGCTTTGCCTTTCTACATCTCACTTGCTGTTTGCTGATTATAGCATGTTCTTTTGTAACGCGGAGCCCCGTGAATGTGATGAAGTAATGAAAGTGATAAAGGTTTACAAAAAAGCGTAGGGCCAACGAATTAACTTTGATAAGTCATCAATCATCTTTGGGAAGCGGGTCTCTATTAGGGTCAAGAAGGAGATGAAAGCCACTCTGGCTATTGACAATGAAGGAGGTATGAGGAAATAAGTGGCTCAAAATGTATGATCTTTGCTTTCTTAAAGGATCGGTTAGAGGATAGATTTAATTGATGGTCTGGGAGGTGGTTTTCGAAAGGGGGAAAATAGGTTCTGATTAAGGCCATTGCCTTAGCCCTTCCGACATATGTGATGTCTAGTTTTCTTCTCCCTCTAGAGATTTGTGAAAAATTAGCAAGTCTGATTGCTAGATTCTGGTGGACCTCTAATCCTCCAAAGAGAGGGATGCATTGGGCGAAGTGGGAAAAGTTGTGCTGCCCAAAGGATGATGGAGGAACGGGGTCCAGACTGATCCATGATCTCGCTTTGTTAGCAAAATAATTATGGAGACTGATTCAATACCCGTACTCACTACTAGCTAGGGTAATGAGAGGGAGACACTATCGACAGAGCACGCCATTGCGAGCAACTGATAGTTTGTCTCCATCTTACGTGTGGACGAATTTAATGGAGGCTAGGCCAATTTTGTGCCTGGGGATAAACCAGAAGGTACACTCAGGATATCAAATTCAGGTATGGGAAGACCCATGGATTCCAACTGTTCCGGCATATCCTGCAAGGCCTTTCCACTACATAATAGACTTGAGAATGACTATAAACGAGTAAATCACTGGGGACCCAAAGGTGTGGACTCTTGATTTGCTGGAGAACCTTACTGTTCCTGAAGGTGCAGCTATCATTTGAATTTTGGCCATAAGTCAATCATATAGGGATGATAAGTTTAGGTGGAGCCACACAAGACATGGGATGTATACAGTGAAATCTGGCTATTGGGTTGCAAGGAATATCTTATGACAAAACCATGACATTGAGGTATTGGAGCCAAGTGTAACTAAGCTTAAAGCACGGGCCTGGAATATTAATTCGCCCCCCAAAATAAGGCATTTGATTTGGCAGTTGGTGACATGATATATAGTAGTGACCAAAAATTTGACAAGACGTCATATGTGTTGTGATAATCACTGCCCAAGGTGCGGGAATCATATAAGACTGTTAATCATGCCATCTTAGAATTTCCTCCGGCGATACATACATGGCTCTTGCCTCGACACCTTCGTGTCCAGGTGTTTTTCCTGTTTCGAGTATTTATGGAAATCTGGATTATCTATTCTGGAGGAAGAATGAGATTGAAGATCCTGAACTAGATATGGATCTTTATCCATGATTTTTTTCGGATATTTGGAAAGCTCATAATGATAAGCTATTTAAAGGAATATATCTAAACCCCCTAGAACTTATTAGACATGCCGAAAGTGAATGTAAAGCGTGGTTTGAGGCAAACATACCCGTGGAAAACACAGTGATCCAAGAAACAAGTGTACAAGCCCCAAAGCTTGTCTAATATTTGTTTGGTCGATGGATCTTGGACTACTGAGGCGTAGTTTAGAGGGGGGGGGTTGTATGGGTATGGAAAGATAAGAACGGAAAGGAACAACTCATAGGGTTGAAAACAAAGAAAACCGTATGTCTTCTTTACACTAAGAGTTAGAGGCACTCATTTGGGCGATGGAAGCGATCATCCAGCACACTTCATGGCAGCACTTCAGAAAAGACTGCAAAGAGGTCATATCAATGATAAGTCTCCTCAAGAGTGGCCGAATTTTTCGACGGAGATATGAGAGGTTATTGCACTTCAACGAAGATTTCAATATTTCAAGATCAGCCACAAACCAAGACAATTCAATCAGATAGCTGACGGTTTAGCTAGGGTAGCACCTTCCTTTCATCAAAATTTATTGTTTATTGGTTGTTCTATTATGGTCTGCATCCCCAGACTACCTCATGGTTTTGAGTAATAGAAGAGCCTTTTGTCGTCAAAAAAGAAGAAAGTAAAGTGAAATATTAAAATAATGAGTCGTATGAATGTTTGTGCAACTAGTCAGTTCTTATTCTGCACTGAGCTATATGGGTGGCCATTCAAAGAGGCTGGTTTAGAAGCCACCTCACTGAGTAATCCATTTAATCATACCCTCTTCTCCCTTTCCATTTCCCTCCTTGTTGCAGGACCATGAATAGAAGTGGGAGATATATCGGTTTGGTTGGTAGATTTTAACTTAAAGGAAAAAATCTGGTACAACTCGGTCCATTTGGGGGATGTGTTGGCTTGTCTTTTGGCGTAGCCGCGTGTCCCTAAAGTCTGTGCTCTGAACCCCGGTCGGTTTTGGGGGAGGCGGGTCTTATAATTGGTATTAGAACCAAGTTAATGTCTCTCGCTACTTACAGAAAGATCTGTTCCACCTTTGCGAAATCCCTATTTCTAAGATCGTTCAATTGGTTGTTGTCCTATCGTTGTCCCCCTTGGTTTCGGGTGCTTGTGTGGTTTCTGAGTATTGGAATTTTGGTCGAATTCTGATTACGGGGGGGGGGGGGGAATTGTAAGATCCCAATTATGTGGCCTAAATTTTTCTTCTGGTTTAAAGGGAAACCCGCTAGGTCTAGGGACCATTAAGGTTAAGCCTAGGTGTTCCCATCCTTTTCTTATAAATACAGAGCCTCCTTATATTTTCTTTCCCATCAAAAATTCAGAGCGAAACCATGCATAGTTCCAGAGAGATTAGAAAACCCTCGCCGTTGTGGTGTCTCCTTTTCTCTTCTCTCTCGCTCTCTCTCTCTCTATCTATTCTTCTGCCTCTCGTTCATATCACTCTTCTTTCTCTCTTCCTTTCGTGATCCATCGTCTCACCACCGGAGCGCCATCGCAAAGACTTTGAGCCCAGCCGCGAGCCACCACTAGAGCCGGAGCGCCACCGCGTCGCTACCTGGAGCACCCGCGAGTCGTTCAAGCCGCCATGGAGTGATCACGTGGTGTAGGAGAGGTTATTGTTAGTCGCTGTTTGTTCTCATGTTCAGATCTGCGTCTTAGATCTAGATCTATCTCAGATCTAGATCCAGATCTTCCATCCAGGTGGGTTGGCCCCAAAACCAATTTCTTCTCTTGACCTCTTATATCGTTTGATGCTAGATTAGGTCTAGTTAGTCTTGATTGTTCGTTGGGGTGGGAGACCATAACGGTTGCTAGGTTGCTAGATGCATACAACATACTACATAAGAACGCTCACCCTGTTAAAGGAACTTAATGGACTGTATGTGTTGATGTGATTGATTGGGCTATTGTGTGATGATTGTTTACGAACAAATATCGAGCTAGGTTGTTAGAAAGAATTGAACGAATAGGGTGATAGATGAATGGAGTGAATCGAATAGACGAGTGAACACTAGGATGGGACTATGTGTTTTATATGATTGGTAGTGGATGTGCTTAGTGTTACGCCCCACGGAGGGGTGGTTGTATTCGATAGGGTCCTCCTCGTGGGGGCGTGGTTTTACCCACTATAGGGGCGCCGGCGCATGCGAGAGGTAGTGAGGCATCGATGGGTACGATAAGGTCTGCCGTGTGGGGGAGTGGTTGTACCCACTGGTCCGTCACGAGTTTGCATGTTGAGATGTGAAATGTGTGGATGTGTTGAGATGTGAATAGTGTGGAAATATGATGAGGTGTGAAATACAGAAAGGGATGAGTTGTGGATATATGTTTTGTGAAATGTTATGAAATTTGTATAACTGTTAAGTGGTAATTGTAACTGTTAAGTAAAGTGAAATGTTAAAGTAATGAGTCGTATGAATGTTTGTGCAACTAGTCAGTCCTTGTTATGGGTAGCCATGCGGAGAGACTGGTCTAGAAGCCACCTCACTGAGTAATCCATTTACTCATTCCCTCTTTTCCCTTTCCATTCCCCTTCCTCTTGCAAGACTATAAATAGAAGTGTGAGATGTATCGGTTGGGTTAGTGGATTTAAACATAAAAGAACACAACTGGTGCAACTCGCTCCATTGTAGGAATGCGTTAGCTTGTCTTTTGGCGTAGTCTCATGTCCCTAAAATCCGCGCTCTGAATCGATCAGTTTTTGGGGAGGTGGGTCGTACAATTAAGCTGATAAGAAAGACTTCTCTAACATATGAAGCTTGTCTATCAGTCAAAAACCCACCAGTTATCACTTGATTAACATTTCCTTCGTCAATAAAAAGAGTCATATGTATCATGGCGTTGAGCTTGTCAATGAGTTGAAGAGCCTAACCACACACCGGATAATTATTTATTACTATTGGCTCCCTGGATTAAAAATATTCAGATTACATTCAGAAGTAACATTTAAGAAATGAAAGTGAATATCCTATCGTTAAGGACGTTACTTCTCTTGTTGAATAGCAAGAAACGCAGTTAACTCATCAATAGTCACAACACCGTCACCGTTAAGGTCAGCAGATCGGAACAACTCCTATTTCTGGTAAATGATCAATTAAAACATCAAGTCCACCTTTACTGTAATTGAGACTTTCAGAAACTAAATGAGACTAATGACATAGGTGCAAAGATGGTTAGAGTCACCAAATCTTGTTCGCAGCCACTAAATATCCGAAAGTACGTATAAAATGAGAGAACTCCGAGAATGAGAGTTATCCATCTTCATTGTAGTCCACCACAGAAAACATAGGCTTTGCAAACCGCTTCTCGGTCTTAACATGATCCTGTAAAATGTTAAGTAACAAAAAATGTGAAGAAACCATCGCTTTTCTCGTGTCTTTTAACAAAATGTAGAGATTTAAACTTAGGTTTACTTAGAATTCAAGTAACCTTTGACCTAGAACTATAACTTGTAAATAGAGTCATAAGCAAATTTTACGAGTTCCCGGCCTCTAACCGGTACATCTCGTGGGAGATCTCTTGCTCCAAAATCCACTAGATCAAAAGAGTTACTAGCAAACACCAAATAAGTGTGCTAGATAGCTTGATTACAATAAGACCTTCCCAACTTAGCTAGCGAATACAATCAACCTTAATAGATCAAATCGACTTAAGCCTAAGCTATATATCTTTGTTTTTGTCTCATTTCTCTTGCTTGTTCAATGATCTTCTAATGCTTGTAATCTGGTGTTGTTGCCATATGTTATTTTGTGCTTAACCCTAATCATACACTAATCATTCTTTATATACACATGTGTACGAGGGAGTAAAGCTGGTGGTCTTGGGCCTGCGATTCTCTCCAGCCTACGATCTATCTGTTTCCCGGCCCAGACGGAGATATGTTTTGGCCCAAAATCTAACAAATCTCCACAAGTTTTGGCATAAACCCATCAGCTTGCCCATTCAACTGAGAAGCCCTTTTCGCCGACAACACCCAAACAAAACCTCTTTTTGTCTTCCTCGAAAAATCATTTCTGGACTCTTCACTTCTCTCTCTCTCTCTCTCTCTCTTTCTCTCATCCTCTCGATCCTTCTCCTCCGTAAAGTGTTCGAAGCTCCAATGTGAGAGACTCCGATCGATTCTACTGTTCCTTCCATCATCCGTCTTCTGTTCCATCCTCAGGTAACCCTAATCTGTCATAGCCACACGATTAAGATTATTTATAATGAAAGTTTAGATCTTACTCGGAAGTTTTACTAATCCTTCTTCGATCTGTTCTTGCATGTTTTCGTCGGTGACAAATCGTCTTTTATGACATACGATGAGCTTTCGTTTCAGCTAAAACAACAAGCTCAACCTCTTCAGTATCCTGAGGTAATAATATCACCCGAAAACACCCCTGCATGTTACAGATCTTGCTTAAATCTAACTTGTATCCAAAATGTTTTTCAGGTTTCCAGTCTTTAGCTCTGTTGAGCTTCTCCAGCAGACTCCATTGTGAGACATTCGGTAAAAAGACTTTCTTATATCTTCTTGCATGCGACCGATCTATGTAGATCTGACACCATTGATGTTTCAGAAGTCGATTTAACTTCTTATTCATCTTACCCTCCTTTGCATGTCTCAGATCTGACTTGTTACGTCTTTTTTAGGAGTCAAAGACGAGTCTTTGGTGATGAGTCTTCCCTCAGATAAGTTTTCAAACGTTCTTAAGACCTTTTCCATGTACTTTCCTTGTGATAGAATAAATTTCCCTTTATCTCTATCTCTTATTATATCCATGCTCAAGATTCTAGAAGCCTTTTCCCATATCCTTCATTTCAAACTCACCGTTAAGTTTGTTCTTTAGGTTGCTGATAATATCCTTGTTTCCTGATGCTATTAGCATGTCATCAAGGTATAGGAGTAGATAGATTGCTTTACTAGTTTGGATATCCCCAATATAGACACATGGGTCCTTGTTGCTACGTTCAAACAGTTGATCCTTCATAAATATATCAAATCGTTGATTCCATCTCCTTGGAGACTGTTTCAAACCATACAGAGACATCCTTAACATCCATACTTTATTATATGTCCCTGGTTTTATGAACCATCAGGTTGAGTCATGAGAATCCTTTCCTCTAAGCTTCCATGTAAGAAAGCCGTCTTGACATCCATCTGTTCCAGTTCGTACTCTAGGTTTACCACAACTGATAGCATAAGTCTTATAGAGACATGTTTCACAACCGGAGAGAAAATCTTGTTATAGTCGATTCCCTCGGTTTGAGAATAGCCTTTAGCTACTAGTATTCCCTTATATCTCTCATCTTAAACCTCTGCCCCGATTTCAATTTGAAAATCCATCTGTATCCAATGAGCTTTGCATTTTGTGGTTTATCGTTGAGATCCCATGTTTTATTCTTTCTATGAGACTCCATTTCTTCCTCAGCTGCCCTTTTCCACTTCTTCTTTTTTTTTTCCTTTTCATAACATCCAAATAGGATTTAGGTTCATCTATTTCCAAGTCTTCGAGAACATTCAGCGCGTAAGCTACAAAGTTCCCATCCTCATATCGAGATGGTGGTCTCACATTCCTTCTTCTGTCCCTATCTCGTGCAAGCATATACGATTCAGGCACATATTCAGTGTTTTGACTCTCAACTTCAGGATCATGTTCTTGATCACTATAGATACTAGAACTCTATGTTGATGATTCTACTCCACCTTGATCAGGTGAGACTTTGAACTCTGAAGAGTGAGATGGTCCCCTGATCAAATCATCACTGAAAGATACTCTTCTTTTAGTTTTCTTTGCACGTTGATCACCACTTTCATTAGTGCTCTTAGGGTTATCTTCTCCCTTAACCATAGTATCTTTGTATAGTTCTTCCTCGTTAAAGACCACATTTCTTCTTGTTCTGCATCGTCCTTCTTGAGGTATCCAAACTCTATACCCTCTAGTACCCGTGGGATATCCCATAAAGATTCCTTCTCCAGATCTTGTTTTTCCTTTGGTTATGTGGACAAATGCAGAACACCCGAATGTCCTAAGTTGTCCCAACTCTGGTTTAATCCCCGACCATACTTCCTCTGGTAATTTAAACCCTAACGTAGAGTTTCGTGATAGGTTGATCAAATAGATAGCCGTAGAAGCTGCTTCTGCCAAGAAACTTTGATCTAAACCAGACTCAGTTAGCATACACCTTACTGTATTCATTATGGTTTGGTTCATCCTTTCAAACACCCCATTTTGTTGTGGGTTATAGGTGCAAGTCCTATGGGTTTTAATCCCAGGTTGTTTGCAGTAATCCTCAAGCTGCTTGTTACAGAACTCCAAACCATTGTCAATCCTTAAGCATTTGATTTTCCATTCGGTCGTAGTTTCAACTTTGGTCTTCCATTCCCTAAACTTGGAGAACACTTTGTCTTTAGATTTTAAGAAATAGATTCAGACCTTCTTTGAAAAATCATCGATAAAAGTTACAAAGTACTTGCTCCCAACAAGGCTGTCTGGTGTAGAAGGAGACCCCTAGAGATGTGAATGAAAATAATCTAGTATTCCTTTAGTCACGTCTTTAGCTTTAGGGAAAATTTGCTTGTGTGACTTCCCAATTATGCAGTGTTCACAGAAATCCAACTCCTTTCAATTCCTTGTCAATGATATATCCACTTTTGACAAGTTCAGACATGTTCTTTAGGCTCATATGACCGAGGCGTGAATGCCAAACATTAGTCATATTCCTTTCAACTCGTGTAAGGTTAGCCTCTCCTTTCAATACGGTTCCTTGTAGGTAGTGTAGTCCTTGGTGGTCTTTTCCTGATATCACCGGTTTGTCATCCTTATAGAAATTAACCATAAGATCCTTCCCTTCATATCGACATCCCGCAGTTTCTAGCATTTCATAAGAAATCAAGTTTCTGATCATCCATGGCATATACCTAACACCAGTTAGGATTACCGTAGAGGCATCCATATTTAGGATTCGTATTTTCCCAATTCCTTGGATGTTACTATGACTATTATTATCCATTAATACTTTCCCTCCCTTGAACTCTTCCAAGTCAAATAGGAAACTCTTATCAGGTGTGATATGAAACGAGCAGACTGAATCCATTACCCATTCTTCCTTTGTGTCTAACGTACTAACCGTTAGGATTAGGGGTTCCTTTGATTCAGCCACTGCTACATATGCAGAGTCTTATGTTACTATGACTATTATTATCCATTAATACTCCCCCCCCCTTGAACTCTTCCAAGTCAAATAGGAATCTCTTATCAGGTGTGATATGAAACGAGCAGCCTGAATCCATTATCCATTCTTTCATTTGTGTCTAAGGTACTAACCGTTAGGATTAGGGGTTCCTTTGATTCAGCCGCTGCTACATATGTGGAGTATTGACGTTTGAATGACCTCGTATCAGGACATTCACACTTCCAATGCCCCTCCTTACCGCATATGAAACATCCTTTAGTGTGTTTTTATTTCAGGGACGTGACTTAGACCTTCAAAATCGACTCTTGGAACTTCCTTTGTAGGACTTCCCACTGTTCTTGTCTGATCGCCGGTCTAATCTACCCCTTTAACCCATTAGACCTTCTCCACCCGACCTTGTGAACCTGCCACTCTCGAGCAGCTCCCTTTCCTTAGACCTTGAAGCTCTAGTTACTTCATTTAGACTTAAAATGTCTCTCCCATACTTGAGAGTCTCCTTTAGCTGATCATATTTGGTTGGCAGCGAACTTAGCAATAGGATTGCTTGGACTTTCTCTGAAACTTCAACTTACAGATTGCTTAGATCTGCTACTAGTTTTAGGAAATCATCCACTTTCTCATCTATAGTGTTAGAGTCAGTCATCTTTAAAGTGTAGAACCTGAACTGTAGATATATAGGATTGGGCAACGAGGTCTCTGTGTATAGTTTGTCTAAGGTATTCCACATTGCAGAAGCGGTTTCACAATGTTTAATCTTCCTTAGAACCTTGTTCCCAACATTTAGCACAATCAGGTCCAGCGCTTTCTCTGACTTTTTTAGTTAAACTGGATCTATTACGGGTGCTGACTCAACAAATACAGCTACCCCCTTTCCAGTGTCCTTCATGGTTGATTTAGGTTCTTCTTTTGTGTCAGTCCCATCGTTTAATACCTTTTCATCCGTGAGAATAAACTTCAAGCGGAGTACTCCAAAGTGAGCACGCATGCACACTTTCCATAGGGAAAATCACTTGTACCATCAAACCGATCAACTTCAATGCGAGTGTTAGACATCTCTTATTAATCTGATGGTAAATCTCTCTCCTAAGTATCCCTTAAGAACCCAGAAGATCTAATACCACTTGTAGAGATTTTAACTTAAGGTTTACTTAGGATTCAAGTAACCTTTGACATAGAACTATAACTTGTAAATAGAGACACAAGCAAATTTAACAAGTTTCCGGCCTCTAACCGGTACGTCTCGTGGGAGATCTCTTGCTCCCAAAATCCACTAGATCAAAAGAGTTACTAGCAAACACCAAATAAGTGTGCTAGATAGCTTGATTACAATAAGACTTTCTCAACTTAGCTAGAGAATACAATCAACCTTAACAGATCAAAAGACTTAAGCCTAAGCTATATATCTTTGTTGTTGTCTCCTTTCTCTTGTTTAATGACTTGTTGAATGATCTTCTAATGCTTGTAATCTGGTGTTGTTTTTGCCTTATGTGTTTTTGTGCTTAACCCTAATCATACACTAATCATGCTTTATATAAACATGTGTACGATGGAATAAAGCTGGTGGTCTTGGGGCTGCGATTCTCTTCAGCCTACGATCTATCTGCTTCTCGCCCCAGACAGAGATAGGTTTTGGCTTAAACTCTAACACAAAAGAAATATTCTTATATGGTGTATCATGAAAGGAAAATGTTGCCAACAACATTGGATGATGCAGGATCTAAAAAGTGAAATGATGTACAAGCCGACTGGTTCATGTATCGCACCTGATAAGAAGGAAAAAATAATCTACATACAATCAAATCATATACAAAGACCAAAATTTTTACCTGCACCGTATGTTCTCGGAGATACCAAGAAACAAACTGATTCAACGAAAGATTTGTCAGTATAATTGTGACACCCTGATCCAGCATAGCTGAACTTGTCGGCGATATCTTGACACTTTTCTCCACCAACAAGGCCGAAACAATGTGTCTTTAGGATCCCAGGACGTCTTTGACAAAAACCCACCAATATGAGTCTAACCTGAAATGGGAAAGAAGGAGGATGGGTGAGCATTTTGACAAAAGCTCAGTAAGGGAAGCTCCATGAGCCCCAAAATCATCACCCGACATTCACCACACAACATAACAAAAACTCTACCTACATCTAGTAAAGCAAGAGCAATCAACAAGAAACAAGGATAAACCCCGACGGTGCCAACATAAGACCACCACCTCGTTCGGTCCCCGCGTTCCAAATGTTTTCGTGGGAGAGCTCACCACATACGTTGTCTCCACGACATCATGCTGACTATGCAATTTCCATGTTCATACGTTTCACATTGTCTCCACAACATCACGCTAATACGTTCTTCCTTCACACACATGCACGCCGGTTGCCCGCTCCAGTGATGAATCATGCCAAATCACACGATTGCCACAAGATCCAACAAGAAACGATGCAATGCCCGAGACGACTTACGTACTTCCACCACGTTTCACCGGCACACATAGGCCTTATGCCTTCTCTAACTCATATACACCACCACATATACATCACCCGCATATACCATAACCCCAATCCATACAATCATCACATACAATCCTTAAACATTATTCAACCAAGTATGACAAGACGAGAAACCATCACCTTCCCCTCGACCTCAACCTAGTCCGTCTCGCCGTCCTGGCAAGATGACCACGTCCATCTCTCCATTATGGCAAGAAAACTATGCGACCAGTCCAACTCGCCGTGTGGGCGGGACAACCATGTCCACGGGTCCGTCTCCTCATCATGGCGAGATGACAATGCCTCAGTCCGTCTCGCCGTCATGACGAGATGGCCTCCATGGTCCATCTCGACAAAACAGAGAAACGACCTCACCTTGGTCCATCTTGCCATCATTGAGAGACGACCTCACCTTGGCCCATCTCTCCATCATGGCGATACGACCTCGCCTTGGTCCATCTCACCATCATGGCGAGAAGACTTTGCTTGGTCCATCACGCCATCATGGCAAGATGACCTTTTTCATGGTCCATCTCGCCTTCACGGCTAGACGATCTCGCCTTGGTCAATCTCGCCATCATGGTGAGACGACCTCGCCCGGTCCGTCTTGCCGTCATGGCAAGATGACCTCGCCCATGTTCCGTTTTGCCGTCATGGCAAGATGACCTCGCCCATGGTCCGTCTTGGCGAGACGAGCTCGCCCGTGGTCAATCTCGCCATCATGGCTAGATGACCTCGTCTCTGGTTCTTCTCGACATCAAGGCAATCCTAACCCCTCCTCCATTATCTCACCCTCATAGTTTTCCTTTTCGGGCTTCGATTGAAAAACACCTCCCGTTTCATCTCAATCGGAGTTTCCTTAAAAATTTGACGACAAAAACTAACACGACATATTTTCTCGTAAACTTTCAAACGATAAAAGAGGCAGGAATTATTAGCATAACATTACTCTGCACGATAACATATGGATTTACATATCCAATAACAAGGAAACAGACATTGAACAACCGATGATTTCTCTTAAAAATAAATGTAAAAATGCGTGAAGTCGTAAAACGGCCCAAGCATCTTAAAACACGATAAAAGCCCACTTGTGATTTAGAGATCGAGAATCGTCCCAAGAAAAAATGACGGTCTATCCAGTTTCAATCGAAGATAAAAGGAAAAGAAGATAAATGCTAATTTTCCAAGATAAACACGAAGTTCGAGAAGATAAGTACAATTTCCGCAAAGAGATAGATTTCAATCAAGGACAGAAGAGGCATGCTGACCGAACTTGGAGGCATATATAAGGAGAGCCAAGATGAAGTGCGCAAGACACAAAATATTCTACACAACAACTTAGCACTTAGAGCAATTTGGGA